>JAAAKG020133166.1:0-14262 GCA_010014905.2 Druon quercuslanigerum
CTGTAGCCCGACATTTTTGGAAATTAAAATTAAAATTAAACACACTTTTTTGATGTGTATCGCGTGAAGATCCGAAATTTAATTTTAAAAAATCGAAAAGTCAAATGTTTTAGAGATAAGTTGACATTTTAACAACAAAAAAAGAATTTTCAACATGAAAGTAATTTTCAATCAGGAAAGATGAATTAATTGTTAAAATAGTTCAATTTTCAATTCATAAAGAATAAATTTGCAACCAAATATAGAATTTGTTACATTTTCTGATAAAAATATTCAGCAAACAAATTTTCGAACAAAAAATTTAATTTTCAAATAATTAGCTCAATTGTTAACTAAATAATCAAATTCTCTACAAAAATAGTTGGATTTTCAACAAAAAATATGAATTTTCATCAAAAAAGTTAGTTTTCAACAACAAATATTTCAATTAAAAAACACATCAATTTTAAACCAGATAGTGAAATTTTCGACTAAGATGGTTAATTTTCAACAAAAAATGGAACAGTTAAATTTTCAGTAAAAAAATACATTTTTAACCAGGAAAAAACGAATTATCAACTAAAAGTCATGAAGACGAATTTTCAAAGAAGCAGTTGAATTTTCAGTCAAAAAGGAGGACTCGGAAGCCTGTGATATTACAAGGCACTATATTATTAGATTAATTAAAAGTAATACTGATACAATTATCAATAAAGTAACATAATTTTTCTCTAAATTCAATGAAAGGTTCATGATGAAGGGGTAATTTATGCACGGACGCATAGAAAATTTGTCGACAATTTAATATCGTGTTATTTCTATATATCCTTCATATTTTAAATTAAATAAGAGTGTTTTTAAAACAAAAAAAAAATCAGTAGCACTTTGATAAAATGATAAATTGAATAAAATATTGTAAAGGAAATTAATTATTAATCAGGATAATTGTGAAAAATGAGAAAATTATGCAGAAGGTCGTTTTCGTGATTTGTAGAAACAAGAGAAAGGAAAAACTGTCATCGCGAGAGAGATGATGTATGTTGGAAAGAAAATATGTACGTTGAACGTATGTACATGTACTCTTCTCTGCGACATACTTGACCCACATGAGTGTGATATGATTCATTAACAAGTGCAAAGCTTTTTGCTACATTCCTTAAGGTCTACCTTTCAAGTGTTCAGCAACTTTTTCTTGATCAATGAAGTGATTCTTTAGATTTACATAATAAAACATTGCCCAGAAGGTTCGATGTTTGAAAAAGTTATTCAAGAGTTAGATTTATAGAGTCTGCGAACTATCATTCTTTTTTCTAGTTTTGCTACAGGGATAAAAAAATTTATCGTTTTTTATAAGGGGCGTGTATACAGATACTAACTTTTGTATTGTTGCTATTATTATTAAATTATTAATTATTAATATTACTTGGTGGGGAAAGGACTAGTGTGAGGAAGGGGTTATACAATTTTTAGATTGATTTAGAATTCTCGTATTATTTATTATATAACACGCTCGTTCCGCAACACTGATCCGACCCAGGTTGCTGATCAATCTCTCTAGCAATCACCCCCAGTAAAGATACTTACAAAGTCGTCATGTGAGGTTCCCCACTTGGGTTCATTAGTATCCAAAGTATTTTGTTTCAGGCATCATTCACTCTACTGACACTCTTTTTATTAACTATTTACAGTCATACTTTCCTATCCTGGCATACTTATCTAGCTTCTTTTACGACCATGCATTTTTGCATGCACGCTCTCGTGTTTCAGTGGCTTCTTATATCTCTTCTAATTAGCGTCTCATTTGCACATTCTAACCATTCTTTCCGTGGTCTGCCTCTGGGCACGCTGCCATTTACTTTTACCATGATACACTTGTTTCGTTAGTCGTTCATCTTTCATTCTCTCAACATGCCCGAACCATCTTAACCGATTTCTTTCCCGTGTATCAACTAGTGCCTCTTCCGGACCACAATCTTTGAGAATTATCTTGTTACTCACTTTGTCCATCAGCGATTTCCAGCTTATTATACGCAAGAACCTCATGTCAGTCGCGTTAATTTTACTCTTATCTTTTTCTTGATAGGTCCATGTCTCGCTGCCGTTCAGTACAGTCGGTACAAATATAGAATTATTTATTGCCCTTTTAGCCTTATTTGATATATTTTTACTTCTGATCAGGGGGCCTGCTCTACCAATAACCTCCTTACCTTCGTTTCTGCGTCTATCTAACTCCTCATCTATCTTTCCGCCCAGTGTAAATAAGCTACCAAGGTATACGAATTTCTCAATTTGTTCAATTCTCTCGCCATTTAATACAATGCTGCATATTGTTTTCTCATTCTTGCCTTCGAACACCATAGTTTTTGTTTTATTTACGTTAATATCGAGGCCCATACTCTTCATACTTGCATTCAGTTTATTCAACATTTTTTGCAAGTCTTCGATTGACTCTGCCATCACAACCTTATCATCTGTGAACGCTAACCCACGTACCCTTACTGTTTCGAGATCCACACCTTCTTCGTCGAAAAGAGACATTCTCAAACACTTGTGCATAAATAATATAAATAGCCATGAAGATATAACGCATCCGTGTCTAACGCCTTGCATAATATAGCATAATATAGCTTGTAGGAGCCATCCATTTACTTCATACTCTTTCAGGACTTCCCAAATGCACAGAAAACTTTTTTCCTACTCTCAAACTTTTTTCTGTGGTTTACCTTAAGCTAAATACTTGATCCGTACATGACCTTCCTGGCATAAACCCACGTTGAACTTCTCACATCTTTTCTTCTGTTTTGTCATTACCGAATAAGTATTTTTGTGTATATTTAACTTACGGTACTTAATAAGCTGATCCCTTTGTGATTATTGCAGTCGCTTTTATCTTCTTTTATTTTGTATATTAGTACCATAATCGCTTTTTTCCAATAATCTGGGACTTCTTCCATCTCAATATATAAATTTATCAATTCGCACAGTCTATGTGATATGTACTCGCCACCGTGTTTAAGCATTTCAGCGTTAATATTGTCTACCCCGGAAGCCTTACCGTTTTTCAAGTTCTTGATTATATCCCTAGCCTCAGTGACACAGACTTGCTCAATTGAGTTTTCCAACGCATTCTGTTCTACTTCGCAGTTGTAATTACAGTAATTGCAGTAACAACAGTGCTTTTCAATACAATACTTTCAGTCACTTTTTTATATAAAGTTACTATAGCCCCTTCCCTTCCCCATGTAAAGCTTTTTTCAATTTTTTATATAGTTTTTCCACTTTTGAATTCAGGTCTATACCTATTTAAGAAATTTCTTTTATTCTTTAAAAATATTTTAGTGTATTTTTAAAGTACAGAGAACTTTTAAGAGATTTAAAAAATTTCAAGGGGTTTCAGAAGATTACAAAGGATTTGCAATGTTTTATGGTATTTGAATAGATTTCAAAAGATTTCATCAGATTTCCGAATATTGTAAGGGATTCCAACAATTTTTCGTAGGGCTTTACGCAATTTTTTATAATTTGGAAATTATGAAGCCAATTTACACGACCTATACAGTTTTTGAATATTTTTAAAGATTCCAAGTGAACTGATCAGATTTCCGAGGATTTCCAAAGATTTCAATAATTTTACTAATGATATTATTATTATAAGTACATACTATTAAGTCAAATCTATCTTGTGGTAAGCGTGTCAATCTAGAATACTTGTGTTCCTTATGTAAGCAACCTTTTTGGTCCCCGACATCAATCCGACATAGGTCACTGATAAATTTCTCCACAAATCACCCCAGGTGAAGAGCTTCGCAAAATCACCATTCTAAGGGATTTTACAAGCCTTCAAAGTATTTTAATCAGTTTTTGAAGATTTCAGGAAATATTATTTGATCTGATGGAATTTCGCGAGGTTGGATGATATTTTAATATATTTGAAGAATTTATTCACAAGTATTCAGGGGTTTCACAGGATTTTAAAGATTTGCATATATTTTAAGGTATTACCAGCAATTAAATTTTTTTTTTAATATTTGAAATGAAGTGTCTCGGCTTACCGAATATATTTGTACTACGCTCATCGAATCGCGAGGCACGGATAGCTGCCTTATTCCAGATTTTTTAGGTTCACAAAAAATATTTTTTTAACTATTTCAAAATATTCCAAAGAATTTTCGATTGATTTCAATAATTAGGGGTCGTACTTAAATTACGTAATGCATTATCGGCCACCACCAGACCCCCCCATGACCTACTACGTAATTTAAGTTCGGTCCCTTAGAAAGGGTTTCAAAGATCATCTTCACCATCTTCGAGAATTTCAAAAAAGATTTCAGAAGATTTTAAAGGAGTTGAAATGGGTTAAGGCATTTTAAAGAGATGTTAATCATTTAGGGCCTCAGCAAAAAGATATTTTAGTTTTTCAATTCGAAGGAATTTTCGAATTCTTTTCAAAATGTCAAGGGGTTTCGAAAGATTTAAAAGTATATTAATTACTATAGTTTATTTAAAAAGATTTCAAGAATGTTTCAATTTGTTTCGTTTATTTAATTGAATTTCAAAATATTTGAAATATTTAAGTGTATTTTAAATTCTTCCAAGATATTTAAAAAAGCTTGCAAAAGTTTTAAGGTGTTTGAAAACATTACAAAGGATTTTAAGTACTTTAGGGGTTTTAAAAGATTCCAAGGCATTTTATTCGATTTCCGAGCATTTAAATGCTTTTAAGGGATTTTAAATGTCTCACGGTATTTTAATAAATTTTCCAGAATTTCAGGAAATATCATCAAATTTCATAGAATTTCACGCAATTGTATAATAGTTTAATATATTTCAAACAATTTATTCACAAGAATTGAGTATTTTCGCAGGATTTTACAGATATTCAAATATTTCAACGTATTTCCAAATATTCGTTGCTGAATTCTTTTTAATTGTTTTGAATTCTGTTCCATTTTGGAATGCAAATACATTTTTCTAAATGATACTCAAATCTACTCAATTCAATAGATTACATTTTTTAGGTTTTGTTTAATTTATCCTGAAGTCTTTAAACATCACCTTGCATTTTTAGGCATCTCATCAAATTCTTTTAAATTCCGTTGAAGTTTTTTAAATGTAGTTAATACTTACTGAATTTAACGGATTTAAAAAAATATTTTTGACTTTTATGAATTTACTTGATTTTTTTTAAATTGACCTACAATTTTTATCCTTAACATTGAATTCTTTTCATTCCCCTTAAATTGTTCTAAACTCAAAGCAATTTGACTTCAATCAATGGCATTATTTTATTTTTAAATTTTGTCTTCCAATTTATTTGAATTTGTCTGCATTTTTTTGAAATTAACTTGAATTTTTTAAAATCTTATTAACTTAACCTGAATTCGTTCAAATTCAACTGGAATGTCCACAAATTTCATCAAATTTTGTTTTTGAAATATTAATGGTCAGCGGAAATAAAAAATTAGTCAGCGAAATGTCAACGAATTTTGAAAATGAATTTTTTCAGTTTTCCTGCAATAGGGAATGATAATTATAATTTTACAGAGTGGAAAAAGCAGAGTTATCTTAAAACGACAACCTTGGCTAATAGCTACGGGTTTTTACAAACCATGGCGTGCAAGTGATGTAGAAAGTGCGTATTTTGAAAATTTTTAACTTTATTCTCAATGCAAAACGCTCTTGAAATTTATTTTTAATGCATTCCGGTTTGTAGCGCTTCAGCCCAGATTCTTTGGATGTAGGTTGCTTGTGAATAACTTAAAAACATGGTCTCAAAAAACCTGAGTGGAAAAGATTTTAAGACTTTATTATATAATTTAATTTATTTTATAATTTTATTCTACATAATCTAACTACCCTTAAGCTCTTCATTATATAATAACCTTTTTATAATGTCCAATATAAAATACCTGAGTTTGTTAGTACATTCGGATGTGAAACTTATTCTCTTTTACAGGCCATGCAATTTTTTTCATTATCCGTGATCGAATAAGTATTGGGCATACAAAGTTAACACATTCCTACCTAATTATGAAAAGTGATCCTGAAAAATGTGATACCCGCGAAGTCAATCTCACGCCATTGAATACATACTGACGAACTGCACGAATTGAACAGCCAAGTGGAATTAACATAAAATTGGAACAGACCTTAAGCGAATGCTCAGTGATCCAGTTACCTTCAACAATGTGCTCAACTTCCTTGATTATATTGGAATCCGAAATTTAATATTGAGTGTAAATTTATCAGTGATCCCTTTACATGTGCATCAAATGTCAACTTACAGCAACATCTAATTAATTTAAAAAATCTTTGACCACAATGAGCTTTACGGCAAATCTTTCAGTGAGATTAATGAGTTATCGTAAAAAGCACGTGACGTGAAAAATTGCAATCGATGTTATAGTTCATCATATTGTCGCAGTAGAATTATCCTGACAATCAGGGAAGATTGATCCATGATGCTATCACGTAAGCCTGGAACTCAGGAAAGGAGGAGCTTCTCGAATAGAGATGTCATTAAGAATTAAATGGCAGTCTTAGCAAGACGCGTGGCGAAACTCGATTCCAAAGTTCACACTACTTCTGAAAATCCTATCGATCAACAAAAGATGTGAAGCATGAACCTCCCAATTTATAAATCACATATAAACGATTAGTTAACTTAAGTTAAAAATAATCCACGGCATTTAATCTTCAAGTTTGCCTTCCTTCTGTTTTGTATCTTTTTTTTCTAAATCTTAAAACGTTCAGACTTATTTCTACTTTTGCAATTCTACGTCCTTTTAGATCTTCTAGGTTCGTTTTAATCATTTCACCTTTTTTTAAATGTTCTCTCAGCAAACCCTACAGTAAAAAAAAAATTTCGTTACGTCAATAGAAAAAAAGTTGAATTATTAACCAGCACAGATATATTTTCAGCAAAACAGGTGCACTTTTATTGAAAAAATACGAAATTTCTATCATACGAGATAAAATTTCAAATAAAAAAGACGAACTTTCAATTAAGATAGATTTTTCAGTAATTATATAAGAAAATGTCATCAAAAATGTTTAATTTTAAGAACAAAAAGATGATTTTTCTACAAAACAGTTACCATTTCATCAAAATAATTGAATTTACAACCAAAAACGTATTTTTAACCAAGAATATTAATTTTATACTAAAAAAGGTGAATTTTTAACAAAAAACATACATATTATACAAAATAGCTCAGTTTTCAACCAAACAAATAAATTTTTAACTTATGTGATGAATGTTTAACTAAAAGAATAAACTTTTTACAAAAATTTCAAATTTGATCAAATACTTGAATTTTTTTCCAAATTGCAGAATTTTCTCTAGGTGCAAATACAAATTTCAACAAAAAAAATGTGAACTTGCAATCAAAATGGTTCTATTTTCTACCAGAAGGTTTGATTTGCTAACTTAAAAAGATGAAGTTTCTACAAAAAGAGATGAATTTTCAAATCAAAAGGACAAGTTTTCAACAAAATAGTCGAATTTTTAACCAAAAAAATTATTTAGTCAAGAAGGAAAAAATCTCAATCCATTGTTGAATTTGCTAGCCCAATCACGAATTTAAATAAAAAAAGTTAAATGTTCGACAAAAGCGGAAGACTTTTTAATGAAATTGTTGAATTTTTAACAAAAATACTTAACTTTTGTAACAAACAATACAATTTTTAACCAAAAAAGGTTTATTCTTTACTGCAAATTTATTAGTAGACTTTTCAACCGAAAAGAATGAGCTTTCAAATCTGGAAATTTTGCTTAGAAAATAAAGGCACCTTATTTGCTTATTTATTTATTATTATTTCGTAAATTTATGATTATTACATTTAATAATAATACTTATATTGCTAGGTATTACTATCCCTAGTGGAAAAATCTTCTTGGCGTTGGCCACACCCAGACTAGACCGTCTAGACTCCAATCTGGCGCAGATCAGACAGTCTAGTCTGGGACTGGCCAGACCTGTAACACTTTTGCAAAGTTTTTGGCTAGACGATCTAGCCAATTTTTATTCAGCCGCTGGTTTCAGGTGGAAGCACGCTAGTACTGGTCCAGTACAGATTACCGGAGTCCCAGTACTGGTTTGTAACGCTCCGCAATACTGGCTTGCGGTACTGACACGGTACTGCACACCAATATATTACAAAAAGTATAAACTTCAAACTTTTTGTTTAACTTTAACACCCGCTATTGCTATACTCTAAATATACAAGAAAAAAGGTATACAATAAAATAAATAATAATTGATTGTGAGTGTTTTTCTACAAATGTTAATTGGTTCTACTTAGAATGAAGACACATATTACATTTTTAAACATTATATTGCAAATAAAAATTCTATCACCTAGCAGTTGGGAACCTTAACCATTACTCTATACTAACAGAATTGTTGTAAACAATTTTTTTCAACAATTTCTTTCTAATCAATTTTTATTCAAATATTTTCTAACAATTTACATAAAATAACTTACATAATTATGACCAGTCCCAGATCTGAGCCAGGCTAGACTGTCAAAAAAAAATAAAAAATAAATTGATTTTTTATAGTGTTAATTTCTTATTTTGTATAATTTTGGATACCCTGACAGTTTTTCGAGATGTGTTAAAAAATTTGACTGATTGACACTTAGAAAATTGTATGGTATGGATTGCACACCAGTCTCAGATCTGGGCCGGACTAGACTGCCAAGAAAATAAGACACAAATTGATTTTGAAGAGTGTTAATTTTTTATTTATTATAATTTAAGACATTCTGGCCATTTTACGAAAATGTTCAAAAAAAACTTTGACTCATTGACACTTAGAAATTGTTAAGTCATGGATTGCTGTCCAGTCCAATATCTGGGCCAGACTAGACTGCCATGACTAGACGGCCTAGACGTCGCTATTTTGTCACTAGAGATTAGATCGAATCCATTTTAAATCAGACAGGTTCTACACTTCAAGTTGCAGAATATCTCGTGGACAAAACATGTTGTTTTTTAGGGGAAATTAGGCGATACATATTTTTGCGATTTGTGATGAAAATTTTTTTTACGGATATTTGCATATTTGAATGTTTGGTTTTGTTTTTCAAAAAAATCCCAATTTTTTCTTCAAACTTATATAACTTTTGACCTAATTGAGATACTTCTTTCCAGAGTCTTGTAGAGTTAATCGCATTCATTCGAAATCCAGGAGAAAATAAAAAATTGTTTAAAATTAAGAAAATGGTGGCGGTTTTTTGTAAATACTGAAAGTCGATTTTTTCAAAAAAAAAAAACCAGACTTATACTTTTTGCCAATTTTTTTTGAATTTGAACTATCATGAGAAAAATACCTAGTGAGTTTTATGCGGGCTAAATGACTTTTGTAGCTAGGAGATTTAAAAATAATAAAATTGAATTCTCACATGTTTCTCGCTAACAGCAATAGATGCGAAAAATGTTAACAAAATATTTTGTACATCGAAGAGAGTTCAAGAAAAAGTTCTTTTACGCATTTATGATATCTTTCACCATTTCCGAGAGAAATACAAAAATTCAATTTTCATTTTAAAAATTTGCTCGATCTAAAGAATGGTTTAGCCCAAATAAAACTTATAAAATATCTCATTTATATAAACAAGAATTTGTGAAAAATATTTCTAACATTAGAAAAGGTGAGGTTTTCCCTCTTCCGCAGAAATTGCCCATATGTTTCTAGTACTTTAAACTATTTTTCAAGTTCTATATACAGTAAGGTCAAGATTAAAGTAGTCATAGGGAATATAATGATTATAACTTTAGCATACAATGCAACCCGTTGTGCATCTGTCTAATGCAAAAAAGTATTACATAGGAGATTTTAATTTGGGTTTCAAATCTCCCGCGCTCGAGATCTTGCGCTGATTGGTCAAAGGCCCCGATACTCATAAAGCGTGCGCAAAGACGTATACCCTAAATTTGAAAGAAGGTTAAGTTCCCCAGGGTTCAATGCGCATTTCAAATAAAAAACTAGTTATTAATTTTAAAAAAGTGTAACACAACATTTAAAAGTGTTCATAAATACTGTTGGGACGTGCATTACGTGTTTTTTAAAAATTGGAGTTGGCTTTCACTAATGTAATGGTACATGAGTGATATTTGCCGTTTGACAAGTGTAAAAATCGTTGTACTTCAAAATTAATTAATTAATTAAATTGAATTGAAAGTGAAAGTGAGAGCAAAAGTTGAAAGTGATTAATTGGTAATAAAATCTTCTGTTTTACTTATTGAATTAAATATGGGAATCAAACGCTTTTGACGACATTTATAACAAATGTGATGTATACCAATTATTGCATTATACCTTGAAGGAATAATAGCTATTTACAAGTAAGATAAGTACTTTCATACTTTTTAACCGTAATATATCGTAAGTTTAATTCAATTCTTAATATTTTCTTATTTATAATTTTTTTCTTTTCCACAGATTCACAAATTTATGAACATAGCTGCTGCAAAAAAAATGTAATTCGTATGCTTATAAACATTGCTACGATGAATATGTGAATCAAATGATGAGAGTTAAGAAGCGGCGAATTATTCCTATAAATCCTATAATTCCTTGAATTCTTTTTTTAACCTTGGTGTTTCCTTGATTTTTTACGAGAACCTTAAGTTTATTTTGTTTTCTTTTGAAATAGTTATTTTATTGAAATACGAAAAGTAATTTAAATCTTTTATTCTATTAAAACGCTAATATAGAACGTTAAAGTATACATTTTTTATGATATATAACTTAAAAATTATAAATATTATAAGCTCAAATCTTCGATGTTAACTCAGTTTCTTAATTAGAACGACTCATGGCCATATAACTCGATTTTTTGCGTATACACCAGATTACACTAAAGATACATTAGATATACACACAAAATATTTCAAAATATTGTAAAGATCAAAGATCAAAGCTTTTAACTGGTTTAAAGAGGTTCAAAGATTTCAAGAAGGGATTTTAAAAAGGTTTTAAAAATATTTTTAAATTTAAAAATTACAGTAGACCAGATGTCATCGTTTTAAAAATTTTTTGAAGATTTAAAAAGATTTGATAAAGATTTAAATCTTAGTAAAATCTTTTTTAGTTATTGCAATAATTGAATTATTTGAAATCTACAATTAGTACAATCTTCTAAAACGTTTTGAAACTTTTTGAAATCGTTCCAATTTTTTCAACTTTGACATCGGCTATAATGTAATTAAACAATTTTTTAAGATCTTTGAAACCCACTAAACCGTTTAAAAGCTTTGTCAAATTGTTATGTGATATTTAAAATCTGGTAGAGACGCCTTTGTAAAACGTTCAAAATCCTTTTAAATATTTTTAAATCTTTGCAAAATTTGGAAATCTTTAGTGTGTCTATCTAGTGTATATTTAGTGTAATCTGGTGTATACTAAAAAAATCGAGTAGTGAATCTCTTGAAAAATCCGTTATATGGCCATGACTCATTCTAATTCTGAAAGTGAGTTAACATCGAAGATTTGAGCTAAAATTTTTTATAATTTTTAAGTTAAATATCACAGTGTACAAAAATGCCTAGAAATCTTCGTATTTATTCTGTAATGAATAAAAGATAAATTATATCTTGATAAATAAAAAAAAATAGTAGCAAGCTTTATTTGAAATGAGAGATTTTTTTTTAATAGACTAAAAGATTTAAATTACTTTTCCTATTTCAATTTCGTTTTCAAGGTCGCTGGACACATAGTTTATAGGAGCAATTCGCCGCTTCATAACTCGCATCACGTGACTCGCAGATTCATCGATGCAATTTTATAAACATACGAATTACAAAATATTATTCATTCAAGGTATAATTAATTAATTGGTATACATCAAATTTGTTATAAACCTAAATCAATGCGAGGACTAGTATTTGCATTAATTATTTAAAAAAAAGAACACTTACAGTCGATGATATTAACCGTTACCCTTGTCATTAAAAGCGTTTGATTCCCATATTTAATTATTTAAGTAAAACAGCAGATTTTATTACCAATTAATCACTTCCAACCTGCAGATATTCACTTTAATTAATTAAGTTCGAAGTACAACGATTTTGAAACATGTCAAACGACAAATATCACTCATGTACCGTTACATTAGTGAAAACCAACTCCAATTTAAAAAGAAAACACGAAATGCACCTTCCAACAGTATTTGTGAACACTTTTTAATGTTTTGTTACACTTTTTTTAATTCATAGCTAATTATTTATTTGAAATGCACGAATTAAAATTGCCTATGTAATACTTTTTTGCATTAGACAGATGCACAACGGGTGGCATTGGATGCTAAAGTTATAATCATCATATTCCCTTTGACTACTATAATCTTGACCTTACTGTATAATTGAACAATTGAAATTCTAAAATGTCTTTATTAATTCTTTCTATAATTTTTTGATAGTTTCATGTACCTTAAATGCTAGAAGTTTCCGTACATTTAGTTAATTTTCAATGTTAGTAGTCAAATTAATAGTCTAAATTATTGTCAGTGTCTTTATGAAAATTGAGATGCACAATAATGGGTAAATTTCAAAGAATAAATTCAAAAGTCAAACGACAAGTGTGTCTTTATTTTGAAACTGTGCACAGAAAAACAATTTATAACATAGTTAATAACAGATGCTTGCAGTTAAGAGAATTGGCTGCTCTACTATAACAGCATTTTCCCGAAAGAAATATTAAATTCTTGTGTTTGCAAGAATTGTTATGCACGTTTTACATATAGATTTTTTGTGTCATACATAATCTGAATAATCTGAATCTGAATAAACAAATAAGATATTTTATCATTTTTATGTGGGCTAAACCATTCTTTAGATCAAGAGGATTTTTTAAAAATAAAAATTGAATTTTTGTTATTTTTCTCGGAAATGGTGAAAGATGTCATAAATGAGTAAAAGAACTTTTTGTAGAGTTCTCTTAACTGTGCAAAATATTTTGACAACATTTTTTCGAATATATTTTTGTTTGCGAGAAAAATGCGAGAATTCGATTTTATGAAAAAAAATTCTCCTGGTCACAAAAGTTATTTAGCTCGCATAAAACTCACAAGGTATTTTCCTTATGATAGTACAAATTAAAAAAAATGGCAAAAAATATAATTATGGGTTTTTTTTTGTCACAAATTGCGGTGAACACTAGTCTAGCATCATCTCCGGAGAATTGTGGGACCGGTACCTCTAGTAAAAAAGATTCTCTAAGTACTTGAAGCTGTTGCTCTTGGTGATATGGAACCCACCTTAAACTGTGGATCCCCCTCCCACCACCAAGTAAGTGTGTGGGAGATGTTTAAAGGATTAGGGAAGAAGATACAAGAAAAATGTAAACCTTTATGGGACCCATTAGAAGCTTATATTCCATTCCATTCCTATAATATTAGCAGGTAAATTACAAGTAATACTGTTACAATTATAAATAATGTAAGTAATGGTTTAAATCCATCACACATAAAAGTCCTTATGTAATTAATTCATGGCTCTTTAGTGAGTTTTTCTTCTTCCTGTTCTAGTTTCGGAAGTTAAAGAGAAAACTCGTTAATGAATGCAGATTCTAAATTTAATATCAAAGATTAGTAATTCGTTAAGATGATACACTAAAGGAAAATTGATTAGCTGCACTGCTTTGATTTAGATACAACTTGTGAAAATTTTACATATTTTCCCGTATTAAGGAATAAGATGCTTCCCGATTTAAAAAAATATATTATGTGAGAAGGACCTTTGTTTAGATAAATCATAATCATGATGTAAGGATCCAGCATTCCAGTGATGATAAAAAATTCACATGCCAGTTTAATTTCGGATTCTACAATAAAAAAATATATTTTAGAATCATCAATTATTTTATTTATCAGATGTAACTATTATCTTCAAATATTAATATTAGTCTGATAAATACATTCTAATCAATTTCACATAGTCGTTTAAATATTCTGAAAGAGCATTTCTCCGTCAACAGTAGGTGTTTTTCAATTAAATTTCAAGAGCTTCTACTTCTGTGCTAACTACGCACGTCTTTTTTGCATGTTTCCAGAAACTCTGCAAATTTTTAAATGTATTCTTTAGAAGTGATTAACGTAAGAGTTAAAGTGTTTTGGTCCCACCTTTCGGCATGCAATCTACCATTTCGGGAATAGCCTTTATCATACATTAGAGTCATTTCAATATTTTAATCCCTTTTTAAAAAAATGGTCATTATTTCTGTTTATAGATATCTCCATAATTTTGAGAATAGGCTTTATCATGTATTAGTGCCACTT
>JAAAKG020133167.1:0-14260 GCA_010014905.2 Druon quercuslanigerum
TCCGGACAAGATATTCCGCGCCTTCTCTAGCCCTTCTCTGATAGGAAGAAACATGTTTTTCTTCGTATCGCAGAAGTGATCATTGTGAATGCAAGCAAGAAAATGGTGTTATCGCACATCATCATATGCTCCCAGGCCTACAGTTGGTAGGAATAGCCAATGGTTACATCATTGGAGTCGTTATGCACGACTTTTTGCGGCCACTGAACATTCGTCGAAGGGATCATGGTAATACTTTCGAAAGAGTTAAAGTACGCATAGATGGCGCAATTGCCAACGTGACTTTTTGGATAGAACGGGAAGATCCACTGAATCATCTTTTCTTCGAATTATATGAAGCGGACTTTCCAAGAAATGCTATTTTCGTAGAGGTACCCGTATACCGACTGGAATGGAGAAATTTTTTTTGAATGAGAAAAAATATATAAATATATTTCAATTTGCATATTCTTCCTAGTAATAAATAATAAATTGCGTAAAATAGTAGATGTATATGTGAATCAGATAACGAATACTAGGATGTGTATTTAAATATTTTGAAGACTATTAATTAAATTCCTATCAAAATTTTTCATAAGTGAATTTCTACTATTATAAGAACATAAGGACTGCGATACTTGGGTGTGTGTTAGGGGAGGCAAGCTCATATTAATATTACACAGAATTTTTCACTAGGAATTCCTTTAAAAGTCGTATAAAATTATCGCAACGTTTTACAAAACCCGCAGACAGTGGCGGATTCAGGCATTTGCCGCCCCAAGGCTAACAAAAATTTTCCATCCTTAGTAATGTCAAAATTTTGGAATATATGCATTAATAGTAATGCATCTTATGTTTCATAGCAAATCTATTGAAAATTCGAGTTCACGTACCTGTAGAACCAACCTTCCTGCGTAGCTTCCTATCTGCGTATCCTAGAGTTGAAACAAAATGTTTCAAACCTAGCGGTGCAAACACCGTGTTTCAGGCCGCTCTACAGGTATCAAAGCTCGAAGTTTCAATTGATGCGCTATGAAAAATGAATTATATAAATGCGTTAAAAAAATTATATTTGCAGTCAATCCGTATGCAATTTTTTTCTACCACGCACTGTCTGAATCTCTGCAGAAAGAGTCAGAAACTAAACAAGAAATTTGTCATGAAACTGCTGCTGGACTCCAAATATATATATATCTTTTTCCGATTTTTACACTGGATATCGTTGCCTTCTAATGAAAAAAATTGATTTTGAAGCATCCCAATGTTCAAGTGTCGTTATTTGATCCATGTTGAAGAATGATTGAGCCCATGTGACCATAAGTGCAGATGAGAGTGTTTTCTTCTAATTCTAATGAAAGGTATTAGTTTTATGTAAAATTGGCCTTTTTAAGTTTTCATTACGTCACCATGCCTTCAATCCTCCTAAGTTAGAAATAAAAGATTTTTATGACGGAAGGACTGTACGGACGATAACTTTCGAAAGATTTAAAAGCTTGGATTGACCTTTCGAAAAAATTAATAATGCCTAAAAAGAAAGTGCAGATTGGTTAAACCGATATTTTTCACCCATAATTCTGGTGTTATCCATCGAAAATGCTTTTTCAATAATTAAAAATTCCATTAATCAGCAGAGCTATAAAAGAGCCAACAAAGATCTTAATAGTCTATCCCGAAAAGGTCTAAAAATTCATTTTAGACCATTTTTGTTAAATTGAAAATTTATTTTTTTTAAATCCTGATAACGCTTTTAAAATAATTCCATATCACAAAACTATGCGAGAAACAAAACAAATTTTGAGATAAAAAATAATTCATTTTAAAAAGACCTGCAAAATAGCGCCTAATCTTTTCACGATACAACTTACGGATTTTCTTTTTGACATCGAAACTGTCATGGACAAATCGAAAATTCAAATTTTCAGACAAACCATGAGATTATTGTTTTCATAATCACCGAAGTATATTAAAATTGCAATTACAAGTTTTTCCCCATATCTAGCACACTTTTTTCAAAAATGGACTTTATATTAAATTTGATATAGTTTGTGAGAAGGAAGTTAGAGAGTTAACATAGTGAACAGTTTTTTTAAAACTACAGTTCATTCCAGTTGACGATTCACAGTGCAATGTTTTGCCCAGTAGTATTAAAGGAAGTTTAGAATGAACGTCGTAAATTAAAATAAATGTTTGCATTTTATGGCAAATATGAGTATTTTACTTTCAGTTGACCGGAAAAATGGACCATCTTGACCGGGAAAACCGGAAAATGATCGGAGATTTTAATAGTAGTATTTCCTTTTTTTCTTGACGTACCCGGAGTTTGGCGCAATTGGTCTGCAACATTTACAGCCGGTCAATTGGTAATATTTCCTGGCAGTTACTCTCCCATATTTAAGATAGGTTCATAATTTTCATGATTCCCTAGCAAATATTCTTCTGAAAGAGATTCACTATCACTAAAATCGGACGAATTTTCTCCAAAAGTAAGCGTAACTTCTTCATCAGTTTCAGAACTAAAATATATGCAAGATGAAAGATTCTACAAATTAAAAGGACTTACTCCGAACATAATGATAATAATACCTCAGAGGCTTCACCTCAGAGGTCCGGGGTTCAATCCCTGAGCCGGTACATCTGGAAATTTTTCTATGTACCTTACTGAAGTTCTGGTGGTTCGGAACCCACTAGAACTTTTATTACTTACTTATACATACTTATAATTTTTATTTGGTTTCTATGATAGTATACACTTTCCATACACAAAGGCAATTGCAAAAAATTGTGTAAACAAGGAAGTAAAATAGAGTCCATGCAACATGAATAGAAAAATACGCGGGTGCAAACCACCCCTACATGATATGTAAATTCATGTCGTAATTCATTAAAATAACAGAATCGGAAAAGTGACACACATAATTTTTCCAAACTCTAAACCAAATACATCTAAAGTTTAATTTTTTCCTGTTTTTCCTGTTGGAATAATAATTAAATTGACATTCAAACACACCTTGTTTTTTCGAAAGATAAAATTTGTCACACATTGTGCAATAATAGCATAGCTGATGATGAAGAATGATATCTTTCTGCACAAATCTTATGTAAATTTCATCCGGCGAAAAAACAAGGTGATTCATTCATAACATATTGGATACCTTAAAACTAAACAAACTTTGAAAATACTGCGCACAAGATTTAATTATAAAGGTTAATAATGTAAAACATTTTAGAGGTAGTTACCGTTTTCAATGCTCTTTTTTTCTTAAAAATAAATAAATACCGTCATCCTCTTTTTCCTGTGCAACTCGTATTTTCTTCGGACGTTTTTGCTCGATTTTATACTTATTTTGCAATTCTATATATAACCGAAGGGGGTTGGGAGGGTTACCCCCGCGTGATTTTTATATATATGTTTTATGGACTCTATTTTACTTCCTTCGTTATAAAACTTTTTTCTAATTGCCTTTGTGCATGGAAAGTATAGATTATAATAGCAAACAAATAAAAAGTATTAAGGTTTAGCTATCACCAATAATTAAATTTTTTTAAATCAAAATATGTAAACTTTATTTTTGTCTCAAGTTCAAAATATGTTTTGAAAACAAAATTTGCCTATCAATTTAGCAATTTTCAGCATATTCAAAAATATGTAGGCGTAGTTTAATCCCACTTTATGTTTTTATTCATTTTTTGGATGCACTCTATTGACAAAAAATTAAATTACCAATACATTTTTTGAACGTCCAAGGAGAATCTAAAAAATCTGCCCACTTCGCGGGCACATTCTCTTTGCTCACGGCTCGCTAGCTTCAGCGCGCCTAAGTCAAGTAACTGTTGGTCCTCGAACTTTGCGCTCGCTAATGTATTCAAACCGCTCTATACGCTAGGCGTCTGTATTTTCCCCACACATGTGCACAGAATTTTCAAAATTACAGATAATTGTATCGACAACAGTAATTTTTTGATTTGATATTCTCTTTCATTAAAGCTCATGTGGCTTTAACGAGCACATTCTCATCACGTACCTCGTGCTTCAAACTCGAGATTGTCCTTGACATTGTATATCATTTCCACAAATATATATTGTTACAATTCAGAACATGTGAGAGAAACAACAGTCGCGCGCCTTAGGCGCGCTCAAACTTCCTTCATCTCCTAATAATTCATGAAAAGAGTCTCTCAAAGCGTCTAAGATGGAGAGTGTAGTTGCTTCAACAGTTCCACGAAACTTCGATTAATGACGGGTGAGGGGTAATAAAGGAATAATGTTTGATTTAAAAAATAAGTAGTCACAAAAATTTTCTCACTTTTTGAATTTTTATCCAAAATGGCTGGCTAAAGAACTTGACCTTCAGTTTACGAAACTAAATTAGTGTACCAAAGGCCAATCTAATATATTAATTTTTTAAATGTAATTGTGTTCAAAGACAGGCAGACGTAAATACATACGTACATACAGGCATACCGACAGACAGACGCATTCGTAAAAACCTGTTTTTTGGATTCAGGGGGTCTTAAAACGTGGACATTTGACAAAAACTGGGAAGCGGGGTCAAAATATAATAAAACTGAATATTATTTTTACATTTAAGTAAAAGAATGAAAAAATACTGAATTTGTCTATAATCTCTCTTTTATTTAAACTGTCAATATGTTTAAGAATGGGTGCTGTAGTCTACTTAGGACTTTGCAAAAAAACTTCATATTCTTTTCAATAGAACTTAGTTTTCTAAAAGCTCATCGTTCATGCGACGTATTTTATTCAAAAGTATCAATCCGGCTGTGCTGAAAATTTCGGATGAATAATTTCTTGGGGGGGGGGGGGCTAGGACCCATGTGGCATACATTCCCATAAATCTGCTCGATATGCATGAGTGCATGAGTGAGAACCTCACATTCCCCGCAGCTCCTCTCACTCATCCCCGCCGCGCGGTATCAATTCTCGGAAGCATTAAACGGAGGTTCACTGGATCCAGGTTTGATTGTATATTGTATTTTCTTTTAACCAACAAAAAATTGTAAAAATTATGCTTGCATTCAGAAATGACATGTGTAAGCACATTTTGTAAGTTTTCATTAAACGATAAAAAAATTAAGAGAAAATTTATATTCAAAATAAACCAAACGTGTGATGATGTTTAATAATTATTTATTAAGGCGCAATATTACTCCGTATAAGTTTTTGATAAATAAATATCTCCTTAACTTAATCAGGTGCTCTAAAATTATCGTCAAAACATTTTAGAAAAGTCCTTATTAATGCCCTATGTTAACTTCTCCTATAGAAATGAAAGTGGCTCTTTTGACACTATTGGTTTCTGAGAAAATGCATGCACTTTTTGACGGAAATTCAACATTCCTATTCAATTTTTATTTGCTTCATCATGATGAATAGTATAATATGTAAAATGGTACGTATGTGTGCAATTAGGTATGTGCAATAGTTTATTACTGTATTTTTTTCCTCCCATATTTGACGTTAGCATGTCATAATCACGCAGGGTTGTATCAGACGTGTTGTGAAATACCAATAATTTACAACTAAGAATGAGATAACGGCTAGTGCATATCTTGAAGTATTTTGAAGAATATGTATTATTGATAATTAGATTTACTTCAGTTCAAGAAAATGACGAGCGCGATCAAAATTTGGTGTGTCTTCTTAGTGGTTTACGCAAATCTCATTGGTAAATATAATATAATCTATAATGTCCATTGAATTTTTATTTGCAGTACATTTATTTCTTATTTAAGATCATTTTAATTCAAATTAGGCTTCATCTTCCAATGAAATGAATGGGCATTTATACGTGAACATATTGTATCTTCTCAAATGTTCACGTGTACAGATGCTAACCTTTCAATTATGCACGTTGAAATTGGGTGACAGCCAATTGTGTATTGGCCCATCTGTGAACGTCTAAATTTTGACATGCTCAGTTGGTACCCTGCCAACGGTTTAGGTCACAGATGGGATTACTCCCAACGGTGCACGTCTCAATTAATAGGTCCGTCATGCATAGTACCTTCACAAAAGAAAATTTAAAAAGTACCCATATGTACAAAAAACCACCATAGCAAAGGCCAAAGAGCAAGAGCTCCATTAACGTATTTGTTGTGCTTTATGTGAGACCACAGTGCAACCTTAAGGATAAAATTGATTAATAGAATTTATACCATGCTCGGATTAGAAGAGCTAATGTTGAGTCGCATCTACCCATTAGCTGTATTAAGCCATTATGATTTAATAATTTCCCGAGAATTCCGTCTTGCTAAGTTGGTAGAGCATTCTCCTTTCGAAATAGCTTTCCGAATTTCGAAAAGATACTTTTGATCTTTGATTAAATCTGGAACAAGCACTTATCAATTTATTTAGACACAGCCTATGTTGCTTTGACGATACTTCCTCCTCGCCAACACAAAACTTATGCTTCAACAGTTTCATGTACTTATCATCAAGTAGAATAATTACTTCGCGAATTATAAACATCTGATTTTTCACTGTCACGAATTCAAATAATATTTTGCAATACCTCTTGCTTATCAGTTAGCGTTTCGTCGGATAATATATTTGAGAAATGTCTTTTCACTTTTTCATTAAATTAACTACTTTACCAAGATTAAATATAATTTAAACTTTTATTACTTTTATTAACTGTTTTCGATGACTTTTTATGCATTTGACTTAAGCAGAAATGATGTTTGAATTCCTCGTTTATTACGCATAAAGTTCAAATATTCATTGAAGTCCAACTGCATAAAGATATTGGTCGATCAAAAAGATCTTTTGAGGGCATCTTCTTGGAGGCTAATGGCAATTTTTGAGCCCTCCCCACAAAGCCTATCTTAAAGTTTTCCTTTTTTGCTCCACCCATATTCATACGGAGACGAAAACCCATAAGAAAACAGACACTGAACTACAAGGGGAGCGGGTACAGAAATAACTAAGGAAATTGAAACAGTTACCATTTTGTTCAAGGCGCCTGCCGATCTCTGCTCGCACTAATTTTAATTTTCTTTCTCTAATGCATGAATTAAGTGGTTCTTTGTAAAATAAGGACTATAATTTACTAAATTCTTTTAAAAATGAAAACACGAATTAACTTCCTATTTACACTTTCTTTTTGCAGAATTAGTTTTCTCAGTTAAAGACGACGCAGTTCATCCTGAACCCATTACACTTATTGGTGTTCAACATTGTGAATTCAAGCAAGAAAACGGTGTTATCGCACATCATCATATGCTCCCAGGCCTACAGTTGGTAGGAATAGCCAATGGTTACATCATTGGAGTCGTTATGCACGACTTTTTGCGGCCACTGAACATTCGTCGAAGGGATCATGGTAATACTTTCGAAAGAGTTAAAGTACGCATAGATGGCGCAATTGCCAACGTGACTTTTTGGATAGAACGGGAAGATCCACTGAATCATCTTTTCTTCGAATTATATGAAGCGGACGTTCCAAGAAATGCTATTTTCGTAGAGGTACCCGTATACCGACTGGAATGGAGAAATTTTTTTTAAATGAGAAAAAATATACAAATATATTTCAATTTGCATATTCTCATATTAATATTATACAGAATTTTCCACTAGGAATTCCTTTAAAAGTCGTATAAAATTATCGCAACGTTTTACAAACCCGCAGACAGTGGCGGATTCAGGCATTTGCCGCCCCTAGGCTAACAAAAATTTGCCATCCTTAGTAATGTAACATTTCTTGAATATATGCATTAATAGTAATGCATATTATTTTTCATAGCAAATCTATTGAAAATTCGAGTTCAGGTACCCGTAGAAGCAACCTTCCTGACAACCTTCCTATATGTGTACCCTAGAGTTAAAACATTTCGTCGTTTGTGCAAACACTGTGTTTCAGGCCGCTCTACAGGTATCAAAGCTCGAAGTTTCAATTGATGCGCTATGAAAAAAAATTACAAAAATGCGTTGAAAAACATTGTATTTGCAGTTAATCCGCATGAAATTTTTTCCACCGCGCTCTGTCTGAATCTATGCAGAAAAAGTCAGAAATTAAACAAAATTTTTTAATTAAACTTCTGCCGGACTCCAAATACATATTTCTTTTTCCGATTTGTTCAAGTGTCGTTATTTGACCCATTTTGAGGAATAATTGAGCCCTTTTGACGATAAGTGCAGATGAGAGTGTTTTCTTCTCATTCTAATAAAAGGTATTAGTATTAGTTTTATGGAAAATTGACCTGTTTCCGTTTTCAATAAATTACAACACCTTGAGTCCTCCTGATTCAGAAATAAACAATTTTTACGACGGAAGGACGCACGATAACTTTCGAAAGATTTAAAAACTTGGATTGACCGATATTTTTTACCTATAATTTTGCATATTTACTTTTGTAAAGCCTGATAACGCTTTTAACATAATTCCATAATACAAAAACTATGCGAGAAACGAAACAAATTTTGAGATGACAAATAATTCATGTTGAAAAGGTCTACAAATGTACCGGAAAAATGATGCGACATTAAAAAAGTGCAAAAAAGAAAATTTTGATTTTAAAAAGACATGCAAAATAGCGCCTAATCTTTTCGCGATAGAACTTACGGATTTTCTTTTTAACATCGAAACTGCCATGGTCAAATCACAAATTCAAATTTTCAGCCAATCCACGCGAGATAAGGAACAAAAGTGAAGAAAACAAATTGTTATTTTTAAAAAGATGAACAAAATCGCATTTTCACAGAAAAATCTTATAGTAACTATAATGTTAACTATACATCCACTCAAAAGAAATTTGGATTGCCGACAGACTTGTCCAGTGAATTCCAATGTATATCAAACCGTTCATTCCAAGTCTGAGGTCTGCTTTTGGATTTTACCTCTCATTTTCAATATAACGTCAAAAACATATTTTTCTTTTGCACAAAAAAGTATGTTTTCTATCTCTTATTCTTTTCTTGACAAATTATTCACATTTGGTAACTGATTCCTTTACCTCATTATTACCTGGAAAGCTTATCATTTCAGTATGTTCAGTCATTTTTCTGTGCGTTAATTCATTCAGGTCCTTAAAACAACCCTTCAATTGAATAATATTCTAGTTCTTTACAGGGGCGGAAGAACAGTTACGCCCCATGTATGGAGTTCTAATGACCGTGGGGGGGGGGGGGGAACTAAAATTCACGAAATTTTACGTAAAAAATGTTTATTCGAAGGAAAAAGCGTCCTTTATAATAGAATTTTTAATAGAATATGAAAAGCGGGGATCTACTGCGATCGCGGTTTAAGACGAATACGCGAACAGCTTCAAGTCCGAGGGAGCCAATAACTGTAATAGTAAGTGCCCTCGGGGCAGAAAGAACTCAGTAAAATCGTCTAAGGGAAAATCAGCACAGTCTCTAAAAATCGGGTCAGGAAAAGGGGAGAAAGCGTAGGGGTCAACCCTTCTCCTTTTAGCCCGATATTGAACCCTTTGTACGATAGGCA
The DNA here is from genome assembly GCA_010014905.2 of Druon quercuslanigerum. Lineage (NCBI taxonomy): Eukaryota > Metazoa > Arthropoda > Insecta > Hymenoptera > Cynipidae > Druon > Druon quercuslanigerum. The sequence goes on from JAAAKG020133167.1 coordinate 9,441, forward strand.
TATACCGGAGTGGATCAGGCTAGAGCCGACGGAATCAATAGTAGAGGGGATAGCTCAGAAGTCAAAACCTGCTCGCATAGGTACTCCTCCGGCAGCAGCGAATAAGGTCCCGGCAAACCGTACGGCAGAAACCGAAAATACAATCATTCTTAATACAAGAATGAGGGTGAGGGAAAAACAGAACCCGTGGCAAGAGAACCAGACGATACTGGCCCTGTTCAAGTCAAATGAGCCACCGGCATTATCACCAGGTGAAAGTGTCACGAGATTTAGGTGAAGGCCACGTGTTATCTCCCAATCGAAATCGATCGTGTATTGCGTCCCAGAGAATGATTGTTTTCATAATCACCGAAGTACATTAAAAGTGCAAGTACAATTTTTTCCCCAAAACTAGCCCACTTTTTTTAAACATGGATTTTATATTAAATTTGATATAATTTGTGACAAGGAAGTTAGAGAGTAAACATAATCAATAGTTTTTTCGAGAAACTTCAGTTTATTCCAGTTGACGATTCACAATGCAATGTTTTGCCCGGTTGTATTAAAGAAAGTTTAGAATGAACGTCGTAAATTAAAATAAATGTTTGCATTCTATGGCAAATATGAGTATTTTACTTTATTAGACCGGACATAATGCACAAACTTGACCGGGAAAAACCGGAAAATGACCGAGGATTTGAAATATTCCGCCGATTCGCCACCCGGAATAAAAGGATTGTAGTTCCTAAATTAGGTAAAACGTTTTTTGTTTTCATGTTTTGAAACTGCGTAGCAAAATTTTAAAATATTTCTTTCACTTTGGACAAAATTTTCTTTATTAGAACCAAGAGACTAAAATAAGTCAGTAGTTTCTTTTATGATAGTATTCACCTACAACTTCTCTCACCTTATAATAATAATAAAAATAATTTCTACTGAAGGTGTTCTCGCGTTGATGGCACGATAGGGTTTGAGCTTTCCTCTCATGACTTTCACAGCCATGTTGGCGGGATAACTGCTACTGATAGGGTTTCCCATGTCAGACAGGCAGATAACGAAGAGAAAAGGGACTAACCAGCAAGAACATCTGCGACAAAAGGTAAGCAGTAAAACTTCACCGGTGCTTGCTGAGGATGCATCTTCATCTGCTGAATCTTCATTGGCTCCCTCAGCTCTAGAGTGGTCGGCATTGTTGACCGACCCATTATCAGGAGCCCTGTGCGTTCTATTGCTTTGAACCCCACTTACCACAACTATGTTTGATGTTATCAATGTTGTTCCCGCAAGAAGCTAGGGAAAAGGGTTCGTTCATCCTTGTAGAGCCCCGCATACAAGGATTAGGCTGCGTACTCTGAAGGGTCAGCCAGTGTCTCAGAGTCACCGTTCTAGACACCTCACCCACGTGTCATTCAGCTTTTGGCACGGTTTTCTCACCTCCGTTTGGGGGTTAATTTCTTTGGGATCACCCATGAACAATTATGTTATTATGTCAAGTAATTTATGGAGGCTCCCGAAATCGCTGTATCGGATATTTAGGCCAAAATTTCGTGATGAATAGAAATGGCCTTTGTCGAAAACAAAGCTTTTCCTATTTGAAACCCCATGTTAATTTCAAGATTTCGGGAGCAGGTCTTCTTTTGCAGATTGAAAATAAAAGGATAAGGTGTTTTTTCGGGAAAATAAACATATTGCATATCAGTCTCTAAGTTTTTTATTTATTCTGAACACGAATCTGTCCTCTATTTGTTGTCATCAGGTTTATTTGGCAAAAAATTAGATAAAAAATCGGGGACAACCAGGCGTGATTCGCGTCCCATCGTTAAGCTCAATAAGTTCATTTCCCAAAGCCTAGGGAAAATTAACCGCAGGCATCGAAATGGGGGGAACTGGATTCATCAAGAGAATCTCAATTCTTATTTAACGGAGGCAACAAGCAAATGTCAGTCCTCTGTGCGCATCGAAGTTCCAAAATCCCTAAGTGTACACCGTTGATTAAACGTCAAAGCAAGACCATAGTAAAAAAAATTTGGCGAACAATTAATCCTAAATTTTTAAACCTACTTATAGATGTGCCCTTGGAGTATCGTGCCACGCAGCGGAGTGTAAACGAGTACAAACAATACTTAAATAAATAATAATTTTTGGGTTAAAATTTTGCCTTGTTACCACCTATTTGGATTTACAAGTACTTTTCGGGGCACCTTCGGGGTGTATTAGAGAGGCAAACTTATGTTAATAACATACAGAATTTTTCACTAGGAACTCTTTTAATGTGAATTATATATAACTCCACGTTAAAGAAAAAGCTCTCTCGAGTCTCGCTGAGGCGGGAGCATAACCTGGAAAATGATTCCAGAAAGTAGCCAACTTACCTGCGAGCCGCGACCCCACAAGTGTTAGAATTCGTTCGCCTCTTATTGCTTTTTTATTTTATTGTTTATTGTTGTTAGCTTTGTAAGGGAGCACAGAGTGCGGGGAGACAGGTTGGTTTCGGCTTTCCTGTGTACAGTAGTGTGGTGCCGTGCTTTCGAGAGAAACGCCGCGCCGAGCGAGGCACCTCGACAGTTCTGTAGGAGAATCGGAGAATACATTCAAGTAATGATAGACAAATGATGGATCAATGTGGACTTTTTCAAATCAGAAAGCCAAGAGTTTTATTTACTTAGCTATGTAAGTCTTTGAAATTTAAACCACTACTTAGTAAAATATCCGTATCTTTATAGACCTCAACCCTTTGCAGTTCAATGCCACCAACGAAGTATCTATAAGCCAATAATATATTTTTATTCGAGTACATTAAAATTGTACACGTTAAAGTGTTTAGACTTAAGTTGTTCAATTTGCACCATTTGTTGAAAAGATTTGAATAAGCTTGAAGATTTAAATAAAAGTTAAGATTCGCAAGGGCAATTATATTTTAATATCGTCTGCATAAAATAAGCGATTCCAACTGAAAGCAAGTAATACATCGTTCATAAATATAAGAAGAAAAAATGGTCCCAAATTGGAACCTTGAGGAACTTCAGATAATGTTATAAAGAGAAGAGAGGAGTGGCCACCATACTGAACTATATGATGTCTATCAATAAGATATGATGCTCTTAGGAGCAAGTATTCATGCGAAACTTCCATTTTAAAAAGCTTATGAAGTAATCAAGCGTGTTCAACCTTATTAGAAGCTTCAGAGTTATCTGTAAAAAGAACATAAACCTAATTGTACGGGACAAGAAAGTCCTTTGAATTCTGTGTAAATACAAGTAGATAGGAAGCAGTAGATCTCCGGGGAATGAAGGTATGTTCAAATTTTATGTTTTTAGTAATAAGAGTATATATAAAATCGTTCAGGCATAATTCAAAAACGTTGGCAAACATATTAAAGTAGCATTAGGCCTCTAGTTGGTAACTTAGAATTTGAGTCCTTTTTAAAATACAGGAAAATTTCTAGCATTACATATTCTTCTAGATATGTACCAACGTTATAATTATAGCCTAAATATTTGGTAAGAATTGGGGCGAATACAAATTTACATTAATATCAGGCCAAGTAAGAGGTTTGTCGAAGGAGCTAAAGCGTAGGCTTTGGACCCGCTCTGTCGGCTTGCGGGTAAATGCGGTACACTACAAACTAGCCTAGTAAGAGAGTTGTTCATCTCCAGAGAGTCGTGAAGCCGGTACCTCTAGAGAAACAGGTTCTCTAAGTACTTAAGGCTGTTGCTCTTGGTGGTTCAGAACCCACCTTGAACTGTAGGGCCCCCTCTCTATGTAAAGGAATAGGGAAGAAGGTACAAGAAAAATGTAAACCCTTAGGGCACACATTAGAAGCTTATATTAATTCATTCATTAATTGCTTTTGACACAGTGCTTTCGGAAAATTAAAGCTTATCGCCTGTTTGCCGCTGATCTACCTTATCTATTAAAGATGTAGGAAAAGTGGACTTAATAAAAATACTACTAAAGTATTGATCAAAAGCTTGTCCTATTTCTGGAGGATTTGTAAATTCGATGTTTTAAAAACATATTATACCTTGTATTGCATATTCACGCTTTAATGTATTGACACACAATCAAAATGTAAATTGTTCTGGGATTATGTTTACCTCTGCTTTGTGCTTAAATCCAGCAAATTCAATTTTAATACACTTTTTTATACCATCGCGTAACTTTTTAAACATAACAAGATGTTTTGTAAAGACAGATTTTTTTCAAATTTTTATCCATGAAATTTGAGAGATTTTTTTAACAGTGATAACAATTAAAATTTTGTTTAGATAATAGCATTAAAAAACACTTTAAACCGTTTTTGTAAAAACCGCACCGTTTTCAGTATTTTTAATAATAATAATTTTTGCGACTTTAAATTGAAATATGAATAACTTACGACTCGTTTGTAATAATCGAATGAAATTTTTTATGACTGTTGTAAAGTGTTTTCTCTTTGGAATTAGAATTCTTTACAATAATATTTGCAAAATTATTTTTTTTATTAACAATTATTCAAACAAATTCGATAACTTATAACTTTTAGGCCTACGATTGCAGTGACAATTTAATACAATGTAGTTTGCACACTTCTTTCTGTTCTTCAAAAAAAAATTGGTAATTCTAAATTTGACCGTCCTAAAAAAAATTTTTTATCGCGAGCGCCGCGTAATAATTGTCGCCTCGAACGGCGCGGCCGGCGCGATCGATTTTGTTATGGACGGCCTAACAAGTCTTGGTTTTAACGTAGAAACGTCAATGACGCGGCTCGTTAGGCAAAAGTGCTTCTGTTCTCTATGAGCTTATGTTTAATTTTATGCGTAAGTATTATTTATATGTACATATTGTTAGATCACGTAATG
>JAAAKG020133168.1:0-14260 GCA_010014905.2 Druon quercuslanigerum
ACTCTCTCACTTAGCGAGGCGACACCGTTTTGCCGACTATGGGACTGATTCGTTCCCAAACTGGGTGCGCGGATTCATCTAACTGTTTTGGAACCAAATGATCTCATACATATGGGCATATTTGTTTCCAAACACAGGATCAAATGATTCCTGCACTCCTAATGGTACATTACAGTTCCATATTCTTTTCCGTGTAGGCATTATGAACTGAAAAGTAGAATTAAAAGATTAATCTTGAATATTTCAACTGTCTTAATTTATGGAGTGGAGGTATGGGGGTGGAAGGTAAGTGAGGAGGTAAATAGGATACAGGAGAGGTATGTAAAGTGGACACTGGGGTTAGCAAGAAATACTCCGAAATATATTGTCAAGAAGGAAACAGGAAGAAAGAGTTTAGGCATTCTAACGGGGAGCCGAGCGTGTAAATATGAGGAGAAATTTTTAGAAGAGGGGAAAGTAAGCTGCTTAGGGAATGTTGGTGGGAGAAGGAGAACAAACGTAGAGGTGGGAGGATATAGGTAGAAAGGGAAAGGTATTTTAGAACGAATGGATTGCAGATGGATAAAGTGAGAAGGATGCATGAGGAAGGAAGGAGGGTGTATGAGTTGGTTAAAAGAAACAGCATGGAGAGAGAGAAGGAAGCAGGGGAGAAGAGAATAAGAGAGTCAAGGTTAAATGGGAACTATGTGTGGATTATGCCAAGGGGGAGAGCGCATATTTGTGAGAAAGGAGAGCAAGGAAGTCAGGAACTTATAGGGAGAAGGAGATGCGGATGCACGGAGAGTTATAATAGGTTCTGGCTTTCTGGAGAGAAGAGGATGTGTAAATTGTGCAGGAAGAGGGATGCAAAAGTGGAACACTGGTTGGAGGAGTGTGAAGAGGTGGAAAGGAGTGGGATAAGCATAGCGGTATTGTTGCATGGCAGGGGGGACAACAGGGCAGTGGCATGAGCGAAGGGGTTGTTGGGTAAGATGGAGAAGAAGAGAAGGAAGGAAGAAGATGAATGGAGAAGAAACGATTGTATATAGGAGAGGAAGTAGATTTAAGAAAATTGTACATAAGGATTAGGGATTCGCTGCGGAAGCAGAGGGTGGCAAGGCGAGGCAAAACGAGAAAATAACGTTATGAGTGCGATGCGAGAAAGTAGTGACATGCGTGCGAGGCGATGCGAAACGAGGAAAGCAAGGTCAGCTTAGAGATAATGTGTGGATGGATGTTATCTTTTAAGAGGTAGTTGTAAGGAAATTCTGTAAAAATGGAAGTGTAAGCAAGACAATTTTTAAGGCCAGCAGGCTGTAAAATAAACGATTATCTAGTATGTACCTGATGTGGATGCCTAATTTATTCTAATCACTTCCGATTTTCCTTTAGCTTACTTTAATCTTCCTTATTTTTTTTTTAAATTTATTAAGTTTTTAATTTAATAACTGCATGAAAAATATCTGTACGGAATATGTTTTTCGTAAAAGTGCGAGGATATGTAGGAATTTTTCAGTGATGAGATCGAATAAAGAGTTACAGTGAATGAATAATCTTCAAAGAAATTAAAGGTGATCGCGTTGTATAAATGCGTGGAAGGCTGGGTCTGCTTTAAGATCAATATAGGCTGCACCGAATGCTGCTATCATTACACTGTAAATTATCCCAATTACATTCCGTATGCTTTGAGGGTACAAATTTATCAAAAGCTTTCACAAAGCTGACTCTAAATGGGTTAGAATCCGCATATAAACCAGCTTTATATTTACGCTACTTTGAATTCTTCATTCCGCAGATTGATATTTTTTTAAATATTAAATTAAAGGAAAGTTGAAATTCAAGTTAAGAAGTTTAAGTTGAACGTTAAAATAAAGAAAAATTTGAATGATACTGTCTACGATATGACAAATAATATTTTTGTTTTATTTTAATTTTGAACCATTTCTTTTATTACAAATTTTTTATAGATGACTATTTTTCTTGTACCTAAAGCAACAAAGTGCCGAAGCAAACATGAGATAGGGGCGCACGTGAAATATCGATCGAGCTTCTTCAAAGAGCAACGACAAGTACTCCGCATGCAGGTATATATGAAATTTGTGAATGAATATGCGTTCTTTTTGACTGTCCTTATCTGTATTTTTCTCACTTTGCTCTGAACCCCTCGAATACGTGGGCCATATTTAAAGAATGCTATTTGTTAATGAGGTGTAATTATCGCGTTCACAGCGAAAAGCGGCGACAGAGCTTGGTTCGTGAAAATATAATCTAAGGGTTGAAAGGAATGGCAAGGGAGGGCAAAATTCCGAACAGCTTTTAGCAGGATTCATTGAACTTTCGTCTAATTGGATGTCTGAAATCCAAAGAAATCAAAAAGATAAAAATTAGGGAAAAAAGATACAAATTTTTTTCTGAAAGTAGTAAATCAAACAATGGTTATTGAATAAGTAAAGATGATCGTAATCAAGAATTATAAACTTCACAGCCGAAAATGCTCTCCAAAAAGGGGAAATAGGATCACTTCACGAAAATAGGGGAATAAATTCCTTTAAATAAATCCATGTGAGTATCATATTCATATATATTAGTCGAAATTTATTTCATTTTCAAATAAATAGTTCAATTTTCAAACAAAAAAAGATTATTTATCAACCAAGCAAGGTTAGTATTCATCAAAATATTTAAATTTGCAAAAAAAAAAACAATTTTCAACCAAATAGTTGAACTTGCAAAAAAAAAATTCCATCAAAATATTTGCATTTACAACCAAGCAATTGAACTTTCAAGAAAAAGAGATGAATTTCCAAGAAAAGAAGGAATTTTTCAGCCAAAAGGACCATTTTTGTGCAAAAAAGTTTAATTTTTATCACGAAAATACGAATCTTTATCCTCAAAAATAATTTTTAAACAAATGGTTGATTTTTCTATTAAATAAGTGGAAGTTTCCACTCCAAAAACGATAAATTTTCAATTACGAACATTAATTTTCCACCAGAAAGAGGAATTTTTAACAAAATAGTTAAAATTTAAGTTTAAAAATTAATTATTATCGTAAAAAACAAATTTGCAACCAAATAATTGCATTTTGAACGAAAATAGATAAATTCAAATATAAAATACCAATTTTTAACTAAGAAAGGTTTTTCAGTCACGAAGGAAAACAAATTCAACTAAATTGTGAAGTTTTAAAGCCAAAGGTGATTTTTCTTCAGAACAGTTGAATTTCCAACCAGAAAATATTAATTTACATCAAAAAGTTCATATTCAACAAAACAGTTGAATTTTCAATGAAAAAAATATGATATACTTTAAAAGATAATTGAATATTACAAAAAAAAATTGAAGTTTACACAAAATAATTAAATTTGCTACGAAGTCCGTTAGGTTGCAAAGCAGCTGCAAGCTCTACCTCGGCCCTTAATGTGTCCCTTCTATTAATATCTTCTGAATACATACTGTGTACTTTGTCGGCAACTGAATAAAGTTCTTGTTTTATTATTAAAAAGTTGAATTTTTAAACAAAAGAGATTAATTTTAAAACAAAAATATTGTAGCAGACTGTTCAATTTAAAAAAAAAATCAACATAAGCAGATTTTTCTACATTCCTGTATACCTAATTTTTCATTATTATCGGGCATTAGGATTTAATATAAAAAAAAAGGAATAGAATCGGGAATTACATGGCGATAGGGGGAAGAGTATGATTTGTGAAATTACCCTCATATCCCCAGGTTTATGACTAATCAACCACAACTGAATATAATTTTAGAAGATAATCAAATTTGAAAGACGATATATCGAGGTTTGAATTTTGGTGGAATAATGTGTGATTCGATAAGGAGGGGGTGGTTAATTAAGGGTAGGTAAGACGGAAGATGTTCAGCAAGTAATTCGTTGCTTGCATTACTATCGAACACTTAAATTGGCCAATCAGAACTCCCGCCCACCGGATAATAACGAGGCTCAGCTCATGGTGATCATCGTACGATAATGGTATTAATACATCATCGCCGAGCCACGCTTCGTCGCTCACTGATTGCACGAGCGACGCTTCTCTGCATGGTGATTTGCGTTTTCTCACCCGAACCCGACCTAATAAATATATATGTGCTCAGACGTGGTGTCGCATATAATATACCTATTTGCAGCATTCACAGCATTTGCAGCAGGTACCCACAAGAAATGCATGCCTTGGAGTATGACACATAAAATATCTCTTCTCTACGTTACGCGAATTACCAATTACGCTAGCTCTCGTTATGTGTTACGACCTCACCAAAGAATTTGACTTGTTCATTACTCAGATGTAATTGAAGAGGTACATTAAAAGCTTTATACCATGGTCATTAAAAAATAAGCCAAAGATAACAAGTTTAGAATTTCCATAAATTTTATGATTATTATTTATAATGAAGACAAATTATAATTTGATAAAAATTATCAGAAAGCTATGAACAGGGCTGCCATAGACTAATGTACTATAAAAAATCGAAAAAAAATGACTAATTTAGGCTAAAAAGTGACTAAGAGTGGCTAATTTTGAACCAAAAATGTGACTAAAAGTGACTAATGCTCACACAGAAGATGACTGTTATGTCCATAGGAAAACTTATTAACTAAAAATTTGGATTTAATTACAAAGGTATTGATGGGATTGCTTTCACAAGATTAAATCAAATTCTAGTTCTAAATTTGGGGATAAATACTAAGGTCATAATTTTGAGAATAAATTTTACAAGTCACGCAAACTGTAATTCATTTTATTATAAGCTGATCAAAAATTTCATACAAATACCGTATTTGTAATGAAAAGTACTTTACGATTGGAATTAGAAACCCGGAAAATCACGACCTAAAAAAATTTAAACTTCAATATTAAATGGAATTTTCACAATATAGATTATTCCATATATAATTATATATTGCTTAAATTTTCTTTCCTTTTTTGAGATAAAAACTAAAGTATAATTTTTTCTTTTCTCAACTGTCATTCAGACCCATAAGAACTATGGGAGCATTTCGGAAGTCATTGTTAAAATTGACGGAAATATATTTTGCTTCTGCTTGTTAGAAAGCGAAGCCTAATCGTAAATTGAAATAATACTCTCGATAATACTAGTACAAATACTTATTAATTTTTACTTTGCATAGATGTGTGTAACTCCTATTAATTATTAAGTTCATAATTTGACGAGATAACGGACAAGACAAAACACTAGCCACGATCCACGAAAACATTGTCGACGTAACAGCAAAGTCGATAAAAAGGAGAGCGTAATTATCAGTAATTAGGAGAATGAGGTGGAGTCTTGAAGGTTTAAAAACTCTAAAATGACCTTTAACTTTAAAAAAGTGACTTCTATAGTGACTCATTCTTTAAAAAAGTGACTTATAGTGACTATTTCTGAAAAAAGTGAATATAAAGACTTGAAAAAATAGAGTGACTAAAAGTGACTTAAGTGTCTGTGTGGCAGTCCTGGATATGAACAACAAAAATTCACTTCTGTTTTTTCTGTGATTTTTCTCCGCCTGTATTGTCTAAAATTTCAGATTTCATAAGATTAGAATTTTAACAAATGAAAAATTATTATTTACCGTATGATATTTATTTAAATATGAAGGAATTCATTAATATGTATAATACTTTAATAAATGCCAAACTGAACTAAGTTTTAGGAACCAAAATACCTATCTCAAGCAATGGCCAGTATTTCACTAGAACAAATGGGCTTTAGTCCATTTGTCCATCCAACCAAATTTTTTGGTTGTCCTAAAAAATATTTTAAACCATTTGAAAGTTAGGATTGCTGAGAAGATTATATTACTGATTTGTTTCATTTGGCAATGGAAGAAAAAACATTAAAAATGCTATAAAATTGGAATATTACTTTCTGATTTAGATTTAGAAAATGTTTATTATTTTCAAAATTGTGCACACTTAAATTAAAGTTGAAAGAATGTTTTCTTAATGTAAAATCCAAATAGTGAAATTTGCATGATGGCTTTGTATGAAGAAAAAGAGATCGTAGTAATGCTGTAGGAAGAAATTGACATACCTCAACTTGAAGTATGTCAATTTTTCCATCATCATTACTACAATTTATCATTATCTCAGTCGAAAAAACATCAACATGAACATCTGACGAACAACATCGATTTTAATTAAGTACAAAAGAGATAGAAAATTAAAGACAATTGTTTGTCTATTGAAAAAAAATTTATAATTGTTTTCCTGTACATATGAATTAGAAATCTTTAGAATTGAATTAAATATAAATTTACATTAATAAGTTACCCTAACTACATATTTATCCAGGACAATATAACTAGGCCTGAATAAATTGAATGTGCATAAGTTTCACAGAAAACAAGGTACTTTGAACTACGATCAATAAAACAGATATTAATACAGCGGTGCTTTTGTACGTTAGAATATAATCCGGTTTACGAGTCAGAAATTACTATTACCTACTCCCACACGAAATTCTATGAGTATCCGATAACTTCTGTTCATCATGCTGCCATAAATCTCTTGTTAGAAATCTCCAGCCTTACAAGATCCTTCTGTCATTGTTGAATTGATTCTGACAAATGTAATTTCCTGGCCACAAATCGTTTCAAAAATTGAGAACACTATTTTATTAGTACACGTGTAACAACATTTTTGTGTTGTTGGCTTAACAAATGTTTTTGAGGGGACAACAAAACAATTTCGCTAGGTAAACATCAGTTTTCTCAACATTTGTACTGACAAAACAACAGTTTTAGCAAATGAATCAGTCAATATTTCTTACTGAATAGAACAATCACTTAAAATGACTGATTTTTAGTAAATAGAAGTGACTGATTTGTCTGCTTTAATAAAAAAGTAAAATTATTTTTAAATTAAAACTACTGGTTAAAGTTACCGGTTGAAAATTGATCTTTTCTAGTTGAAAAATGTGTTATTTGTTACAAATTCGCCTTTTTGGTATAAGATTAATCTTTTTTGTTGAAAATTCAACTACTTGGTTGAAAGTTGACTTACTTGGATAAAATTAATCATTTTGGTTAAAAATTTATCTTCTAGGTTATAATTTTTAACCGTTTATTGGAAATTTGTCTTCTTTATTAAGATTTGACCTATTCCATATTTGATTGAAAATTAATCTTTTTTCGTTAAAAATACAAATATATGGTCGATGATTGAATTATCATATTTTATTTAAAATTGGTCTTTTTTACTTTCAGATTCAACTGCTTGGTGAAAAATTCATGAGTTCCGTAGAAAATTAGACTTTTTTTAGTTTAGCGTTAATCTTTTTGGCACAATATACGTTGTTCTGTTTAAACTAAACTATTTGGATGAAAGTTGTACTTCTGTGTTAAAGATTTACTTTTTGGTTCAAGATTTATTATTTCAGATACAAATTCGTCTTTCTAGTTGAAATTTCATATTTCTTAGTTAAAATGTTTAACTTCTTTTCTAGAGATTCATTTCGTGGGCTGAAGATTTATAATTTTACATTAAAGTTAATTTCCTTTGTTGGAAATTAAACTATTTTGCAAAAATTAGTTTTCTGGTTGAAAATTAATTTCTTTAATCGAGAATTTAACTACTCAATTTTTCACTGAAAATTGATCTTTTTAGTTGAAAATTGAAGAGATTTGTTATTTAAAATTACTGATTTGAAAGGACACTTTTGACTGATTTGGAAGTTATCGATTCTATACTACATAAATCAGTTAAAATCCACTTCAAATCAGTAACTTTAAACTGATTTGAATTTTTGATATTATATCTAGAATAATAACAGTAAATATGAATGTTCCTTAATAGGATTAAAATTTTGTTGAAACAACACTAACGGTTCACTATTTGCTAACCAAATATTATGTTCTCCTATCCGAAAAATTTAATAACAACCATTACATCTTTTTCTGGAATGGTCTTGTAAATACGCGGGTAGGCGAGTTTTGCCGATAGGAACGTGACTTTCTTCATAGAGTCAAATAAAAATAAGAAAATTGCAGTACAAGACATTGCACTGGATGTGGAAGCCACGACTCGCAACGCGATCACCCTATCCGAGAGGAAGCCACGGAAACGTGGTCTCAGCAATTTACGGGATGAGTCTAAGGCGCGTGAGAGACAAAAAAAAGAGCAAGACTTGGAATGGCTCGAGATATGTCGAGAGACAAGCTTCAAGATCGAGAAATAAGTTTCACCTTCGATGCTTTCAGAATTTCAGGTGACCGACACTTATCACAGCTTTTTACCGAGAGAAAGTAAAAATGGTACAGGGAGGTTTTTATCGACCAAAATGTGAACAAAACTTTCCTTCTCTTCGCTAAAACACATTTTTAGTTCGACAAATCTAAATTGGGAAAAATGGTATGAAACTTCAATATGTCACTGATTTCAAAGAAAAATAATGATTTTAAATTTCAGTATATTTAAATACTTATTTCGAGTTTTGGGGCGGCAGGACATTTCGCAATTTCAATAGATATATTTCTAACTAAAATGATCAATCTTCATAAAGCAAATGTTTTCTGAACAAAGATGTTCAACCTTCAACCAAGTAGTTTAATTTTCGATAAAAAGATGAATTTTCAACTAATAATGAGATAGTAGAAATTTAATCGAAAAAAGATTTTAATTTTAAATAATAAACGATTAAATTCAACAACAAAAAATAGGAAGTTGCCACAAAATAGTTGCATCCTCAACCAAAGAAGATTAATTTTTATCCAGAAATGTTTGTCTCAAAAATATAAAATTTTGTACTTAAACAGATGAGTTTCCACACCAAAAAACAAGAAGTTAAATTTTCAACCAAGAAAGCTTTGAGTGGAATTTTAAGCCCAGAAATTTATATTTGATTAGAATGATAATTTTTTGCCAAAATAGTTGTATGTTTAGCCAAAAAGGACGAATTTTTAACCAAAAACTTCATTGGAAAAATGCCCTAATTTTTCTCTGAGCAATTTTTTATTTTTCCTGCCCATTAATATGCAAAGATCAAAATATTAACATTGTAAAAGTTTGAACAGAGAATCTTCTAACAAAAGACTAGAAAAATTTCAAAATTAAAATGTCCAATAATTTAATTTATTATCCTTACATTTATTTAAAGTGATTGAAGGGAATCTGCATTATCACCAGAGGTAGTTAGCATTCCACAATCCGTGTATATCAATATCGAATATTCATGATTTAATTTGGTATTTAAACTTTTGATTAATAAAAAAAGGAAAATAGGAGTTAGTCATAGGCGAGGGGTGAACATTTCAATCAAGTTGGATTTGAATCACGAGTTCGCCTCACCTGCGAATCTACAGAGAAGGTTGTTAGATGCACTGAACGTCGAAGTTTGACTTTAATAGAGCGTGATTACGAATTCTGCCATTGACACACTAATCGATTGCAAAAGTTTATCGAAGCTTTATAACTCGAATAAATACCAATAAATGAAGCCTTAATATATATATCTTATAGTTTATCGAAGCTTTATAACTCGAATAAATACCAATAATTGAAGCCTTAATATATATATATATATACCTTATAGAGATGGAATAAAGATACAATATATAAGACATTTCATTAATGAAAGTTACAATTTCACAAAGAAATGTGTTGTAAATATTCAATTTATAAATTTAAAACGTTTTAATCTTTAACGTAGCGTTTTTAAATCAAATGACATCGATCAAAAAGGTTCAGTAGTTCAATATTAGGTAAAAAGGGATTTCATTTATTATTACAAAATTCGTATATCAGATGGACTTTTTTCTCTTCAAAAATGATTTTTTAGCTAGCTTTGCAAAATCTGCTGGAACACTTCAGCACTTTCTATTAATAAAAATAATCCAAAAAATTATAGACGATCAAAGATTGAAAAATAGATAAAAAACAGAATTGAAAAATGCTTATGTTTTCATTTTTTTAGATGTATTTTTATCATTAGAGAGATTTAAATTCATGATTATCATCAATTCTTCTCTAGTGCATTCTTTTCAGTACAGAAAACTCAGTTATTAAAAATATTTTTCTAATTAAGCCGAAAGTAAATAATTTAAAAAAACACAGATATTAATATTTAAAAAACCTACTTCTTGTGTATTTCTTCTTTAACTTTTAAATTTGTGTTTGATGTATTCTTATCAGTTAAAAGCTCTCAGTCCAAATTTTTGGTTTGATGTCTGCTAAAGAAATATTATAGTTTAGAAAAATTGAAATTAAAAAAAATTGTATTCATCAGAATTATTACGATAACAACTTTTTCAAATAAGCAGTTTGCTGACATGTAAAACGAAGTCATATAATCAAATCTAAATTAATTATGCACAACTAACAGTTTGACAGAATTTGTGTAGTTGGACTTTAAAAGTTTGCATCGCGAAATCAAAAAGTGTGCATTAGAAAATTGACAGTATTTTCTAAGAAAAATATTCACTTTAAAATTAAAATCTTTTTTGGTTGAAAATTCAATTAATTTGTTAAAAGTTGCACTGATCTATTCAAAATGCCTTCTCTACGGTTAAAGATTTATCATTTTAGTGTAATTTTGTATAAGATTTCTATTTTTGGCTTGAAAATTCAACAATTTCGTTGACATTTCACTTTCCTTGGCTGAAAAATCTTCTTGATTGAAAAATTAAATACTTTGTTGAAAAAGCGTCTTCCAGGATAAATTTAACTGTTTTTCATCTACTTGACTAGCGAATCAAATATTTTGTTAAAAATTTGTCTTTTCGGTAGAAAATTAATCTTCTTGGTTCAAAATTCATTTTTTTCGTTGGAAGTTTAACTATTGGAATAAAAAATTGTTCGAAAAGCAATATTTGTACCTGAAATATTAGGTATGTTAAGCGTCTAAATTTGAATTCAATATAGTATCTAATTGAATTTTATCAAGCTGAATTTATTCCCCTACTTTCATGAAGAATATTTTTGTTTCCCTTGCTTGTAAAGCATTTCAAAATGTAATGCCTGTATAAAATTTATTTTTAATATTTATATTTACAGAGTTGATTTATATTCGGGACTTAGTTTCAAATTAAATCATTCGTTATGTTTTCGTTGTCGACAATATCCTTCAAATCTAAAAAATTAACCAATGAATCGTTTAATAAATATTTAAAATAAGTATCATAAAGAAGAATCTCTATTAAGCATATTGTCTCTTGATGTCTTAAATTTTTGTTTTATGATTCTTAAAAAATAAATTGAAACTTTGTAAAAAAGGATGAAAGGGAAAAATTGGGTACATATTTTATATTTTAAATATTTTAGGGGATATTTTAAATTTTAGAGAAAAGAGGGAAATCGAAAAAAGTAGACGGACTGTGATCCTAGAAATAAGAATTAAAAAAAATAAATGCTAGTTTTTTTAACTTAAAATTATTCGAGCTTAATTTATTTAAATTTAAAAACACTTTAAAGAAGTGTCGCTTTACTTATTTAAGGTTTATTTTGCTGTTGTTTTCAAAACTAAAACGACTCAATGTAAGCTTCTTAACTTAGACAACTCTTGTACAATCGTATCAGCAATGTCGTGGGACCCAACTTCGTACATAATGCAAGACCATTACTCGAATTCATGTGCTGGGAAATCAACTTCTTTAGGAGCCAACAACAAATCAGCAGGAGTAAAGAATTATAGATCAAATACTTTTAAAAAAATGAATTAATTTGTAATGTGTTTTATTTTTACCTAAAAATTAAAAGATACCTAATGGTGCCTGAACAGAGGGGGCAGAGAGACTAAATTGAGAAAAAAAATTTACTCGCTAAATTTGAATCAGTTACAGTTTTTACTAATTTTAATCAGTGACTAAATTTTAGCAGTGTATCATTTAATGTTTAATGACGGATCATTAAAACTTATTCATTCATTAGTAAAAATAGCTGATCCATAGCTGGAATTCAGTCAATGACTGAAATCTGTAAAAAAGGATAAATGATTAGAATTTTAAGAATGAATAATATGCTCCTACTTCATTATACTTTTTCATAACAATTTATTTCAGTATAATAAAGAGTATTTTCTATGAGTTTGGCTACTCGGTGTATCCCATTCTACAGCACCGTACATTTGTCGGGACAACTAGATGCAACCTTAATTTATAAATTAAAGTTTAATTAAACTTGAATTTCTATGATATATAAATTCAAAATTTTATGGTGTATTCAATTCTACTACTATCAAAAGTCTAGACTTAACGCAATATTGACGTTCTTGACAGTGATAAACTTCGAAAGCAGACGAGATTAAAATCTAATGCTAGATAGATTTGTAATGGAAAGAGTGATTAATAGCGTTTAGTTATATTTATTGAAGATCAAAACATTATTAGTGGAGTTTACTGTTGCCAAAATTGATCTCCACGAAACTGATTTGACGGATTAAAAAATATATAGGATGTTTTTGTATGGAAACTTGAAAAGTAGACAATTGTGATTAATATCAGTTTAACAATTATATTTAAATCTGATGAGCAGATAAAAAGAAGAACAAAATATTTCATACCATTCTTCATCAAAGGATATAATTTTAAATTTAATTTAATGCAATGCGAAAAATTAATTATGCTTTAGTGTTAATTTTTGAAGGAGTTCAAATTTCAATCGTGTGTCTCGAAAAATTCATCTTGAAAGTTCAGTTTTGAAACCAGTTTTTACCTTCTCAATTTTATATGTTTACTTTTAAATGTTAATAGGAAATATGAGATTGAAACGAAGGGAAAAAATGTACATCGTGTCTCATTTTTACTGAAAGAGAAGAAAAAAATTAAAATCTCTAGGAAACCTTTTAGTCGACCTTCTAGAACACAAATGACTCCTGCACAATCCCCTTTTTCCTCGACATTTCAAACACTTGGTTCCTCCGCGACACAGGGGAATTAAAAAGTAGCAGCACTTTCGAGGTCGTTCGTGTCGATGAAAAATAAATCCTATTACTAGATCAAAATTATGTGTTGCTTTCTCCATTCTTTAAATGGAGGAAATTGATGTCACGTTCAATCACGAGAATATTGCGATCACAAGATAATTGAAGTTACCATAAAAATGTAATCCCAGGAAGAATTGCACTCACAAGAAGTCACTTCACTCATCAACTTCAACTTTACCACTCATCCCTTCATTATTAGAACTGAAAGTTTCCATTCCACTCTCTCGACAATCGACAATCGATCTCTCAAATTTAAGTCCTAGTCTCAGGAAGTTGAGTGCAGATCGAACACGATACCGGCGTTTTGACTTGGCATCTTATAAAAGACACGGAGATTCCCATTGGGGGTTCTGGAAGAAATCTCACGAGGATTTTAGAGTGGCTTCCAGTTTTCTCCTCTCTCAATACCTTCAGAAATAAAATCAAATATCAAGAGAGACGACCAGGCTGACGGTTGAATACGATCAAACACATCAATACTCTTCCACGCGACCGTGAAGCTAGGCTACGACAGGAAGAGGGCGCGCTTTACGAAATCTTTCCAACCGGCAAACGACGAATTCACTCAGTTCCAGAGATCTGTTTTTATTTGTCTCGGTACCTTCGACACTTGTATTTTCCCAACCTGTGCCTTCCGCAGGGCAGTGGAGTCTCACAACCCTTCAAATAAAGACGTTAATTTTTATTAATGAACTATTGGACAGTCATCCGGGACGCTAAAGATATCCGGAAAGATTCTGCTGGCTTATTATTCACTGAATAACCTTGTGATATAAAACATTTGTTTTAGCGCATAATTCCATTCACTTACTACGTAATAAGTTTTTAGATCAAAATTACGAGTTTCACGCATAATGCACATCACGAAAACCGGAAGATTTAGCAACGAGACAAAAAACCGGATGGTAAACTGCAATATCTAAAGAATTTAGAGATTAACATACATTTTTAATTGTAGTTAACATTTTGTCTGTTCAAACAAGTTTTTAAACGTCTATATTTCTCGGTGTGGCTTTGCAAAGAACGTACTACGAATCAATCGGCACTCCTTCGAAGCACGTCTTCGGATTCACGAGAGTAGGAAAGTCGCGAAAGAGAAGAAGCGAAAAAAGAAAAACCGATCGCAGAAGAACGCAAAACTATGAGTGCGGATCGTTGTGGTGTATTCCCGGCACTGTCGTCTGTACCATGTCTGTACCCTCGACTCTGTAGGTGCACCGCATCCGCACTCGAGAACGTTAGATGCCTCTGTGGAGGTGTTTGCACAAACATATTACATGCGTAAATATGTGTTGGTAAGTTCGGAAGAGAGAGAGAGAGGGAGAGAGAGAGGGGGGGG
>JAAAKG020133169.1:0-14260 GCA_010014905.2 Druon quercuslanigerum
TTTTTTTCACAATCTTAAGATTTATCAATATTTTAATAATATTGATATAGACCAGGAGACAAACAAAATTAACATCTGAAATTATTAATTAAATATTTCCTGGTCAATAAACCTAAGATCAACAATTAAAAAATATTATTATTATTATATAGAGATGGCTTAAAAGATCTATATTTGTTAAAAAAAATAAGATTGACAATAAAAATATCAAATTTTTTAGTTTTTTAATTGTTCTATTTTCATTTGAATAAAGAAAAAATTAATATATTAATAAAATATTAAAAATTGAAATCCAATAAATTAAGATCTTTTCAATGTTAAAAAAATTTAGAAATGTCTTATGTTTGGATTACTTATTTTAATTGTCATTGATAATATAATAATATAAATACAATGGTTTAGAATCAACAAAAAATAAATAAAATAAAAAATTAATTTACTCAACAGTATTTTTGACGAATAATTTTATTTAACAAAATTCTATGAAAAAAAATTTCAAATAATTTTTTTAAATTATTTTCCGTTTAATAAATACTTAATTAAGTGTTTGAAAACCTTCCGATCGCAAAATCCTCCCCCCTCCCCTCACTTCTCTGCTTCGTTAAATAAAGTTAAATATTTTAGAAGGAAACGCAAATATTTAGTACCAGTCAAACAGAATGTCATGAAAAATACTACTGGATTGTTTGAATAATTAGTTTTTCAACTTAAATTAATTGTTACCTTACTATAGTGCAACAGTGGAAAAAAGTAGACATTTTTTGAAAAAACTGCAACTTTCTACCATTATTCTAAAAGAATATTATTATACAAAATAATAGATATCTTAAACATTTATAAGACTAAAAAAATCCTTAAAAGACTCCTGCTTAATAAACTTAAAAAATAAAAAAATGTTTAATACATCGATAACAAAATTTTAAGGTTTTGTAAATACCATAAAAAAGTAGCTTCAGTGAAAAGAACAATTTATAGATAACTGAACAATTTAAAACACAAATTGAGTAAAAAATTTAAACATTTGAAAAATCTCCCGGCTTTTTTTATTCCCGGTAATTTATTTATTTTGTCTTAGAGAATTATTTTAAACATATTTTTTTCCTATTAAATTCACTTCTGTAATCCAATTGGAGTATGTTTAAAATAAATAATTTTCGATAAAACCCGCATGAAACGTTTATTATCGATTATTGAAAAAATGGTATTATTTTCTGATTTGATAAAAAGGTTGTTCTTAAATTTACTTCCAAAGTCTAAACAGTTTAAAAAAAAAATTTAATTAATTTAAAAACAGCTAGAAAATATGAATCAACTATCCGCATAAAATATCTAAAGTAGCATAAAGTAGCAAATAATTCCGTGGAGATTAAAAATTAATTATCCAAAAAGTTTTTTTTCTTTTAATGATAAAAAATAATAAATAATTTTCTAATTTAATAAACAAATTTTAGAAAGAATTATATACATCACGTATTTCTAGTGGAATAAATAATTTTTTCCACGAAATCGATCATGTGTGTTACTTTTAAATAAAAGCTAGGTATCATATTTGATTAAACAATAAGAATTCTTAATTTTTTAAACAATGTTAATTAGGAAATACAGAATTTAACTATTCTTTTATGTACCAGCTTGGCACTTTTGATTTAATCAACTGCGAATAACTAAAATTACAATTTTTATGGAGTTCATATTTTAATTTTTAGTGTTAATATGTGAGTTTTAATTTTGATCAAATGAATGAATCATAGATTATTCTACATATCACAGGCAAAGTATATAATCCAGGTATTATATATAATGCCTGGTCATTTTAGCCATAGTAAGTAATTGAATATTTTTCATAAAAAAATTTAAATTTAAAATAAAAAATTTCCAAGGCATTCTATATAACCCACTGATCTATATGGTTGGATAAGAAATTGCTATGCCACCGCACAACAGCGAACGGGACGGATTAAAGCCATCTTGCTCTTTCCTAGGCATTCTATATAATCCACTAATCTGTATGGCTAGATAGTGGATGAAGGTAGTGGAAGTGTTTATATACGTACATGTGCATATATAAACTTTTGTGTATGTGTGTGTGCCACGAATTCTATTAATTATTATTATTATTACTACACTATTATGCCGCTTCCCTTTCGGGGTGGGCGTGACTCACTCGTTAGGGAGGGGAGTAGTGTGAGGAAGGGGTTATAAATTTTTTTATTTTTTTTTTATTTATCTATATACTGTCATGCAAGGTATCAATCAAGATGGCTTCAATTCGTCCCGTTCACTGTTGTGCAGTGGTCAAAAAATACTTTTTAAATAAAATTTAAAAAAAAACAGTTAAATTTTCGATAAAAATGGATTTTTAACAAAGATGTTAAATTTTACAACATGTAGATAAATTTTTTGCTAATAAAAGTTCAATAAAATAGTACATTTCTCAACCAAAGATAGCCTTTCCCCAAAAATTTCACAAAAAGGCGAGAAAAGCTCTTTTTTGAATTAAGGAATTTGATCTCCTCAGGTTCTTCGTAGCTTGCATTATTTGTGTAAAAATGTAATTTTTTTCTTTTAAATATTTGTAAATATTTTTTTGGCATACAATTTTTGTCGATTCGTCTTTTGTTGTGCCTTGCATCGTTTGAAAAGAAAATGGAATTTTATGATTTTTCATTATTTTTTCATTTCTATTGAAATTTGAATTTTTGATTTTCCGAAAAATTTAAAATGTCATTAGGTTAATCTTTCAGAGTTTTCAAAATGCAACGTTCTTTCTATTATAAGTTTATATCATATGGAGCGTTGTTTCGCCTAAAATGTTCACTTTCGTTTGTTTTTTGTAATTTTGCTATAACTCCGGTAATTTTTATTTAGTCACAAGTATTATTCAGGATAAATTGATTAATTCTTCAATACAATAAATATCAATACATAGACTTTTTTTAATGGGATGAAAAGTGGTCCCAAAAATGTTGAAAATGGACTTAGTAACTGTTTTTGGGAATTTTCTCATAATACAGATTTGGAAGGCCTCGGTTTTTGAAAGTTTTTTAAACTCATGATCAACTTTACAGCTAAAGCCAACCAATAATTAATTAAATTTAGAATAAAAAACTTATGAGTAACATATTATTATTTATTACATTATTCTCTTAGAATAATGCTGTAAAGTAGCAGTTTTTCTATAATTTTCCACTTTGCATCTATCTAACTTTACAAAAGAAGAAGATAATTTTTAACAATAATAATTTGCATAAACAATTATATTTTTATGTTTCATCCATTATTACCTTACTATAATTGATGATGTTGAAAATGAGTAGAATTGATTGATAACCGCAACTTTCGAATTCTTTTTTAAGTGAACATTCCTAATAAAAATAACTAATTCTCTAAATAATTTATACAAACCTCTAATTATCAATAGAAAGTAGTATTGTATAGATTTTAGAAATTTCTATTCTTTTTTGAAACATAACAAAATTATAATTAGCGCCAAATACTCGCAAAACCAACTTTTTACTAATGGGATTTTTTGGGACACTATACAATAGATTTCTCAGGCTAATATTAAAAAATTGATTCAAATTCTGTTTTAAGAAATACTTTTGTTTAAAGCGTTTCAATATAAATAATAAAAAAATACATCTTCATATTTTAACTTTCACCGGAATAATGAAAGTTCAAAATAAGTAGAAATTTCTTACATGTAAAATATTTATTACGCACGTTGCCTGGTCTGTTCTAGGCATTATATATAATGCCTAGGCAATTTGTATAACAGAGTATTATACACTTTGTATGGACTCTGATGGGCATTATATATAATGCCTAGGGATTATATATAATGCCTAGGGATTATATACATATAATGCCTGGGCAATTTGTATAACAGAGAGTATTACATGCTTTGCCTGGACTCTGTTGGGCATTATATTAATGCCTATTGATTATATATATTGCCTGGATATATACTATGCCTGTAACATATAATGGTTTAAATGTGTGTCGATTTCAAAATAAAGCTATTTTCCCAACGTATATATAAAAGCGTCATGAATTCTCTTTTTTTACAGAACTAAAACCAAGTGGTCCTTATAATGGGAATTATGGAATGCCTACAGCACATCCAGCAGCACTTGCAGGTCATGTTCCAAGCCCATACGGGGGCGTATATAACAGTCAAGTGGACGGACTCGGATATCCAGAAGTCGGCCATGGACATCAAGGAGGCGGATATGGACATCAAGGAGGCGCATATGGACATCAAAGAGGCGGAAATGTATATCAAGAAAGCGGATATGGCCAACCAGGAGGCGGATATGGCCAACCAGGAGGCGGCTATGGCCAACCAGGAGGCGGATATGGACAGCCAGGACTAGTATATGGCCAACCAGTAGCAGCGTTTGGCCAACCAGTAGGCGGATATGGCCAAAAAGGAGGCGGATATGGCCCAAAAGGAGGCGGATATGAACATCATGTAGGCGGATACGTGCATAGTGGAGGCGGATATGGGCATAATGGAGGCGAATATGAATATAATGGAGGCGGATATGGAAAAAAAGGAGGTAGCCCAGTAGTACACGAATACAGTACGTCAAAAAAAGGAACACCACCCGGATCACCACAATATCCCGAGCCAGTAAGCCCCCCCAAAACATGGTCAAGAACTCCAAATCGCAACTTGCCCTTGTCATGCGGGAAATGCAAGTGAGTTAAGCAGAAATTACTAATATATTTTTCACTGCATATATCTCAAAACTGCTAGAATGATTTAAACTAATAATTATGACCGGATTTTTTAGCACTGTATAGTATTTAAAAATGCGCATTTCACGGTTCAACTTTTTTTATAACTCTATAGAAATTAATGCAACAATGTCTGAAAAATTGAATTTTTAACAAAAAAACAATTTTTCAACCAAGCAACAAGGAATTTTTGACAAAATATTTGAAAGTTCAAGCACTAAGATGAATTTTTTTACTGATATTAGAAATCTTCAACCAAAAAATATTTTTAGATGAACACTAAGAAAGATGAATTTAACAGAAGACACTTATTTTTAACAAGTTAGTTTAATGCTCCCTTTAAAATAGAAACAAATAGAATGATTTAATTTTTGTTAAAAAAATAAGTATTTAAACAATAAACAAAGAGTTTTTCGAGAAAAAGTTAAAATTTTAATTAGAGAGTATATTTTCTTTAGAAAACTTTTCAATTTTTAATAACAATCTTTAATTTTTAATGAAATAATTAAATTGCAACGAAAATGTGCATTTTTAATGGAGAAAAATCAATTTTTTTAAAAAAATCAAATTTTTAACTAAAATGAAGAATCTTCAACAGAAAAATATTTTGGTTGTAAATCAAAAACAGTTAAATTCAAGGAAAAGAGACGAATTTTTAACAAAGCATAAGACTTCCCCCCCCCCCCCAAATTGATCGTTTTTTACCAGCAAGCAATAAATTAGTAACAAAATACATAAATTTTTTATTAAATAGTTAAATTTTCAACTAAAATGTTGGCTATTAAAAGGTTAAGTTAAATATACAGTTAGTAAATAAAATTTTAACCAAGAAAAATCACAGTTTACCAAAAGAGGTGAATTTTCAACTAAAATTAAATATCTTCAGTAAAAAAATCTTTATATTTTAAATTAAAAAAAATTGGATTCGAGCAAGAGACGACTTTTTAATAAATCGGTTGATTTTTTACCCAAAACGGATACTTTTTAATGAAAAAGTTTAATTTTTAAAAACGTATTTTAATTTTTAATTACATTATTTAAATTTCAATCAAAAAAATTCACCTTATCCTAAAAGAAATCATTTTCTACCGGAAAACCATAAATTTGTAACAAAATACATAAATTTTCAATTAAAGTGTTAAATTTCAAACTAAAATGCTGTCTTTTAAAAGTTAAAGTTAAATCTTTAGTTTAATGAATAAAATGTTTACTAAGAAAAATCACATTTTAGCAAAAGAGACGATTTTGCAACTAAAATGAAAAGTCTTTAAACAAAAAATCTTTATATTTTAAATGAAAAACAATTAAATTGACTTTTAAAATGTGTAGTTAAATTTTCAGTTAGTAAATACATGTTTAAACAAATGATAGCAGATTTCTCAACAAAATAGTTTGTTTTGAACCCAAAGAGTGAATTTTTAACTAAATTATGGTGTTTCGATCAAAAAAATTAAATTTTCAGTAAATAAATAAATTTTGAGCCAAAAAGGTCAAACATGTTTTAAACAAAATCTTTGATTTTTTGGCTGAAAATTGCGGTTTTAACTGAAAATTTAAAAAGGGCCCTTTTACAGTACATAATTTTTTGTTAATACTATTTAAATTAATGAAACAATGTCTTATAAATTGAATTTTTAACTGAAAAATAATTTTTTAACCCAGAATCAAATATTTGTTGGCAAAATCGTTTAATTTTCAGTCAGAAATATGAATTTTCGACTGAAATAAAGAATCTTAAACCAAAAATTTTTTTATTTTAAATCTAAAGCAGATGCATTTAATCAAAGGAAAGGAAGTTTTAAAAACATGGTTTAATACCCCACTAAAAATATGAATAACTAAAATCTTTAAATTTTCCATGACAAAATTAATACTCAATCAATAAATAAAGAGTTTTTAGAGCGATAGATAAAATTTCAAATGTACAGTTTATTTTTCAACAAAACTTTTTTTTTAATGAAATAACTGAATTTTGAAACAAGAAACATGCATTTTTTAATGATAAAAATCATTTTTTTATAAAAAAGGCGAATTTTTAAACAGTTTATTTTAATTAGTTAATTTTTCAACTAAAATTATAGTTCTTTAATTCGAATAAGTAAATTTTGAATAAAACAGAAATTTGCGACAAAGAAAGATTTTTTTACAAAATAGTGCAAATCTTAACCAAAGAGACGAATTTGCAACTAAAATAAGAATATTTGACCAAAAGTATTTTGATTTTAAATCAATTCTCAACGAATTCTCAACACAAGAATTGACTTTTTATCCATAAAGAATACTTCTGAATAAAAAACTTAAATTTTTCAGAACTTATTTTAATTTGAATTAAATAATTGAAATTTTAATGAAGACCATGAATTTTTATCTAAAAAGAATCATTCTATACCGGAAAACAATGAATTTGTAATAAAATTCATGGATTTTTAACTAAATTGTTAAATTTTTAACTAAAATGTTGTCTTTTAAAATGTGTAATGAAATTTTCAGTTAGTAAATACATGTTTAAACAAACAATATCAGATTTTTTAACAAAATAGTTTATTTTAAAACGAAAGGATGAATTTCCAACTGAAATAATTGTTTTTCAATATAAAAAGTAAGATTTCCAGTAAATAAATAAATTTTTAGCCAAACAAAACAAATATTTTTCAACCAAAATATTTGACGTTTTTGTTGAAAATTGATGTTTTAACTGAAAATTTAACTGTTTCAGTTTAAGATCTATCATTTCAATTTCACTTAGAATTATCTTTTTGATTGACAATTTAACTGTATTCTTGAAAATCTTTATATTTTAATATTTTCTTTGCACATTTATTATTTTAGTAGAAAATTTAACATTTACATTTCCAGTTAAACAAATTTATTTTTAACAAAAAAGACAAAAGTTTTTTTTTAACAAAATAGTTAATTTCTCAACCAAGGATATAAATTTTGAACTTGGCTAAAAATTCGTCTTTTCTAGAGCAATGGAGAACTTTCAAGAAATTACATGAGTTTTCAAAATAAAATAAATAATTTTCGCAAAAAAATGGAATCGATACATTTTCAAACAAACGAATTAATTTTCCACAAAATATACAAATTTTAAAATAAAATAGTTAAATTTTGAAAAAAAAAAGTTTCAAATAAAACCATAAATCTTCCACAAAAAATTTTTTAATTAAAACACATGAATATTAGCCAATGTTTAGACAAAAGAAATAATTTTCTGTCGCAGTTTAAATGAAAAAAATATTTCTTTTGTTCTAGGTCTTCCTAACTTTTTAGGACACCATGACAAAAACCAATAATGTTTAGTTACCAAACAATGCGTAAAATAATTTTTGAGTCCTCTTTGAATTTTCCTGAGCATTCTGTAGTTTTTTTAATGATGCTGATGTCCAAACCCTTTTTGAAAGCAGCTGACGTTGCTACGAGTATGGTGATAGGAGCCGAAAATTCTTCGTCGATTTCCACATTGCCTTTGCAATACCTTAATCCATATACTTAGTTTTTGGGATGAAGCCAAATTGTGCTATTTTTTAGTCGAAATAATTAAGGACTTGTTGCCTTTCCTTAGCCTGTGAGTGACATTCAGGAATTCCACCAATGTTCTAGCTGCACAAAGCTGCGTTTTCTTGTCAACAAATGGAAGATTTAAAATTAGCTAAGGTGCTCCTAATCTTAAAGTTTTAATTATATGCGCTATTTTAATTTTTACCTCTTCATTCAAAATTTTAATGCTATCTATGTCTATAAGCGATAGTGTCTGAACTCTTTGATTAGCAGCCAGCGCTAACAGCATAATTGTTTTCTCTCTAACACTTTTGACAGTGTAAGAATATAGCGGATGCTGCTTGGCTAGGTGATCAAGTACAACATCAACGTTATAAATTTTATCATAGTTTGGTTCAGTTAGTTTCATTTTAAACATGCCCCTGAGAAATTTGTTTTGTGCAGGGTTTTCTAAGAAACCTTCGGTTAATATTAGTGCGATTGCTGACCTCGTTGAATTAAGTGTACCATATGTGGCACCTTATTCAGATTTTTTCGTCAGGAATTGTAATCTGGTGTTAATGCTGCTTTTAGAAGGATCAATTTTTTCTGCTTAGGAAAATTTCCACCACCGTTTTAGTTCCCAATTGCACTGTCTTATTGATAATTCTGCTATGGAGTATGATCAAATATTTATCGTCGACTCTAGAAAATCTCTCCTTGAATACATTTCCCTGATAGCTACCCGCTAAGTAGAGTTAGATTTCGAACCATTGGATGAATTCGTTTCCTGTAAGAAGATAAAAGTAAGTAAGGTGACGGCTCAAGTTTAATGGGGCTTCTTATCAATAGCTTTTGGAATAATGGATACCAAGGCTGTGCTGACCAATTTGGTACTATCCAAATTCCCGTAGCTTTGTCTTTTATAATTTTTCTCAATACTATCAAGATTTGTGTAAAGAGAGAAAAGGCATAAAAATACCAGTTTTTTCACGTGAATGTAAACGCATCAATATCGAGTTCATCTGGATCTTGATTCCATAAAGCGAAATCTCTGCATTTTGTGTTGGAACGGCTATCAAAAAGGTCAATTTTTGCTTTTTAGAACTGGTTAGTTACAATTCTATATGCTTCTTTGGCTAGTTTCCAATCAGTGTCCATATTTGTAATTCTTGATTGTAGCTCAGCTTCGAAATTATCTTTGGAAACTGTGTATAAAACAAAATTCCATATTTGTTTATTCGCACACCATTCCCAAATTTCTCTAGCCGTATTATTAAGCTCCTTGTACTTAGTTCCTTCATTTTATTAATATATTTCATTCGCATTATGTACGCAACCCAGAATTTGACATTGCGACAACTCTTAAGCTAAGCGTTTTAAATTAAAAAAGACCGAAAAACCTCTTCATCCAGTTAGGGATGCATCACAAAAAATTTCCTCAATAAAATGTCCATCTCGAATGGGCTTATATATTAGTGGTAAGTTCATTCGCCACCAATCCCAGTCTGCTTTTAATTCGTTAGTAAAAAGGACTGTCTCTTCATGATTATTATAGTTTATAATGAAGGTCCATGTTTTAAAATTACCGGCTCGTTTAAGTTATACCCATCCGTACTGTAGAGCAGGACATGCTGCTATGAGTGATCCTAGAATATGAACGAATTCTCTTATTTTGAAATATTTTTTACCTGACATGGTTTTCATCATATTATCTAATTAAAGCCTTTTCTTCCTAGGCACCTCAATTATTTATTGAAAAGAGTCGATTAAAAGACTTAGGTATTTACACCGTAAATTGGGTGTTAAGCTGCTTTTTTCATAATTTTTAATGAACTCCAGTTTAATCAATAATTCCAGGGTATTGCCAACATTTTTGAAACAGGCCTCATAATATTTCTAAGTATATATGGATTTGTGAACAAGCCAAATGGCAGATAGGTAAACATATAGATTGTCCCTTCAAAAAGAAATCTATGGTAGTTTTTACTATCTTTGTGAACTGGCACTAGTAAATAGGCATCTTTGTGGACAATTGTTGCTATGGAGAAATTTGTAGAAACCAGCTTTTTTGCTGTTCTAATATCTTCTTATTTGAAATTATTTGTCGCGATAAATTTGTTCAGCGATTTTAAGTTAAAGATAAACCTGTCACTACCGTCTGGTTTTTGTCTGAGGAAATAAGAAGAAAGAAACTGCTCTTCTTTATACCGGCACTATTTTACATCCCCGATGGCAATTAACCTATCAATAGCAGCTTTTTTATGTATAAGTTTTTCCTTTGAAGTTATTGATCTATTGATAAAATTTATCTGCCGCACAGGTTCGAAAAATTCTATTTTATAACACCGAATGCATGAGGAAACGAATTTCTCAACGGTTATCTCTTTCCACAAACACAAGCATTTTTTCAATCGACCAGCTGTTTCGTTTACCTTAACTATCTTCTGTTTTTGTTTAATTAAAATATCTGGTTCTGATTCTTTTAATTAGATTTGTATCTTTCCCTAGATTGTTGCGTCGTCCATGCTTCCCTGGACAGATTCGACGTCCTAGCCCCTCTTCTCTGAGAGTTCTGATCCTGTCTGTATCTTTTGCCTTACTGTGATGTCCAATGTTTTGCAGGTGGGACTTTCGAGTTCAAATTATTTTTTGATCTATTTGGATCTGTTTTTATTGCGAAGTGGATAAGCTCTTTAGATTTTGTCCCAATTTAATGGAATTTTTGCCGTTTTTGTTTTTCCAACCAAATTTTCGCCTTTCAAGAAAACCTAAGGATGGTTTTTTTGAAATTTTCCGAACCTCTTTAGAATAACCTGTCGAGATGAAAGCCCTTCTCGCTAGTGATTCTTTATGGTAAATGCTTGCCATAAGCTTTCGAGCATCGAGCAGGTTCGGTAACACATCTGCAGATGCGATTTCTTTCCCAGCTTCTTCTGCCTGTAAAAACTTTGACACTGCACCCCCCAAGTGCAGATATTGCTAATCCTCCTGGCTTCTTGTGATTAACATTCTCTCCCAGAGCAGTCGCTGTCTTTTCACTCACTGCAAGAGTTTGAAGCGCGTCCCGCAAAAGAAAAAGTTATGACAGGAAACAGAAGCGGGCTGGTTAAGATAAAAATTTAATAGAAATATAATATACAGGATTCCAATTATTCAGGTTTTGGATTTAGAAATTAATAGTAATTAATCCTAATTAATTTTGTGATAATTGATAGACTTTTAAGCTTCAGAAAATTAAAAAAATTTGGTTTCGTGTGAATAATACTTTTTTAATGCTTTTCTTAGTTAGGAATTAATTACTTATTTAATTAACTAGTTAATTGTTAAAAGTACAAATGATTTTCTTCATTCATTTTTCCCAAAAGTCACTTACATTATGAAAGTTCTGATTTTTCTTGTATTATCTTT
Organism: Druon quercuslanigerum; assembly: GCA_010014905.2. Taxonomy (NCBI): domain Eukaryota; kingdom Metazoa; phylum Arthropoda; class Insecta; order Hymenoptera; family Cynipidae; genus Druon; species Druon quercuslanigerum. The sequence continues at coordinate 11,635 of JAAAKG020133169.1, forward strand.
TGGATTTGATTGAAAGTTAGAAGTTATTAGAAGGTCTCGTATCGAAATGCAGCACTCGGTTTAAAGATTTTTTTTAGTAAAAAAATGTACCATTATATTTTTAATCTAAATTTATCTCCTGTGGCTAGAAATCATCTTGTTTAAATAGAAATGTACTTGTTTTGTTGAAAATGCAATAGTTTTGTTAAAAAGTCATATTTTTTCGAAAATTCAATTGATAGTTCAAATATATTGTATAAAAATGAGATATGTGAACATTCTACATTTAAAAATTTTATAATGTTTTCTATTGTTTTAAATGTGTGGTCAACATTGTTTACTTTTTTTTACAGACTTCGTTCCTTCTTCTGCTGCGGAGACTGAAAATAATAACAGTCAACCACCACAAAGCAGACCCCCTATGCAACCAGATCAGCAAAATATTCTATAATTTTTATTACTCTTTTACATAGATCCATTAAAAGATCAATATAATTTTAAAAAATATCTAATCTTTTTAATAAAAACAGAAAATTAATTCACCATGTGCAATATCACATCCATGTAACCCAGGAAGTCCCTCACGCAACCCGTGAATAGAATGAAAAACAATATAAATATGCAATATACATGTAATATTCCTTAATAAAAACTAAAAACCAACTTCATTTACTTTAACTTTATTTATTTACAATTAATTTTGTTTTAAGTCATAAAAAGTTATTACATGACTTTTATATATTATTTCGAAATTTGATTTTAAAGTTCATGGGTGCCAAGCCATATCAAAGGAGCCATCAAATTCGCAATTGAGTTTAAAAATCTTCAATAAAAAAAATAATTCTTAAGGATGTAATTCAACTTTTAACCTATAAATTAATTATTCAAAAACAACAAAACAAATTTTTAACATATAAAGATTTTCCGGCTATGAAAAAAATTTCATCCAAATTGCTGAGCTACAACCAAAATAATAAAAATAAAAATAAAAGAATACGAATTTTCAATGGAATAGTTAAATTTTCAATCAAAGACGTGAACGTGGGAATACAAAAATAAATTCTGTTTTAGAATAATCTTATTATCTTCTAAATTTACAATATTTTTAAACATTTTGTTAATTGCTCTGTTTAAAAAGTCTTTCGGACCTGAAAACTTAAAAATGTTCTTTTTTTTTGTTTTTTTTTTTAATTTTAAAAATGTCGCAACTTTGATAAATTTTTTTCGATGAAAAAAAGTCGTTATGAGAAATTTTTCGAGTTTGCAAGCAATATTAACAGCTGTGTTGAAAATGCTCTAACTTTTTGCTTTTAAATTTTCATTTCCTTTTCTTGAAAATCTACAAAAATTATGACAGAATATCATTTAAAAATTAAAAAAATGTAGATTAGAAATAACTAGAGAGCGGATTAGAGCCACTGCAAAGTTAACAGCGTTAATTTCAAATTAAAAGTGTTTCAATTTTTTTTTTAATTTCCCAAGTGATTTCAAATTAAAAATATTTCTACTTAAAGTGCTTTAAAATGCTAATGTTTCGTAAAATAGACAATATTTCCAACTTTTTTAAAACGAAGTGTAATTGTATTATTGCTAAATAAAAGCACATGAAATTTGATCATTTGCCATTTCTTTAATTTGCAAAATAGAAGTTTTCATGATTTAACACCTTCAAACTAAAATTTTGGAAATTCAGAGAATTTCTTTATGAAGATGTTGAAATTGTATCATTTCTAATTCAAAGCGTTCAGAATTAATTTATTTTATTTCAAATTCAAGGATCTCGAAATTAAATAATTTTAGAATAAAATTCCAAAAGAAGATAATTTTAAAACTTTTAAAATAGAATATTTTCCAAAACAAATTTTCAAACATAGAGCATCTAAAATTCAGAGGAATTAAAATTGTTTTATTTCTAATGAAAAACATTCAAAAACGAATAACTTAAAGGTAAAAACTTTCGAAATTATTATGTACTTCTTGATTTGTATGCAATATTTTTGCTAAAATTTTGCACAAAATTGATAAGGTCAAATATGGATATTATATTTTTGATACAGGTTGCAACCAATTTTTGTTTCTTGTAAACATTAGGTCTGTTATTTGCAGAATTAAAAATTATATAAATAAATGAATAAAGTACATTCTAAAAAATGTGTTTTCAGTTACTCTAATTTTGGTGAGATTAAGGAAGAAAACGACCATAATCATATAAGTACGCAGGAAATAATTATGAAACGTGCCCAATTCCTCGTAAGACCTTGCTCTTCTTTAAAATTTATTTTCGTGTGTCTATTATCAGGAGACCGGTGAATTCTAGTAATAGTTTCAATTTTCCTGGTCCAGTTCAAGAATCTTTAGTATAAATGGCTGTGATTTTTTCTTTTTCACAGATGTTCTTACGAGTTGCACCATTAGACCGTAAGAATGAAGATTATTACTGGAACTCTGCTCCTTACCATCGCATGTTTTCTGCTTGACTTCGTCGGTAAGCGCAATAATATATTATTATTTTTTGTATTATACCATTAAGCCGTTTCCCTTTCGGGAAAGGCGTGACTCACTTGGTAGGAAGGGGAGTAGTGTGAGGAAGGGGTTATAAAATTTTTAGATTGATCTGGAATTCTCGTGTTATTTATTTAAATAACAC
>JAAAKG020133172.1:0-14259 GCA_010014905.2 Druon quercuslanigerum
AGTAAAATTAACGCGATCGACATGAGATTCCTGCGCATAATATGCGGGAAAACTCTGATAGACAAAGTAAGTAACGATATAATCCTTAAGAAGTGTGGCATTTTGAGATAATGGAGGATAAGCGACTAACGAAACACGTATATCAAGATAAAGTAAATAGCAGCGTGCCCAGAGGCAGACAGCGGAAAAAATTGTTAGAATGTGTGAATGAGGCCCTAGTAAGAAGGTACATAAGAAGCCATAGAAACATGAGAGCCAGCATGAAAAAATGCATGGACGTTAAAGAAGCTACGGAAGTATATTAGGACAGAAACGTATGGAGGCAAATAGTTAATAAAAAGAGTGACAGTAGAGTTAATGAGGTCTGAAACAAAAGACATTGGATACTAATGGACCCAAGTGGGGAACCTCACATAACGACTCTGTGAGTATCCTCACTTAGCGTAATTGCTAGAGAGATTAATCACGTCGGAGCAGCAATGCGGAATGAACGTGTTATTTGAATAAATAACACCGGAATTCTAGATGAATCTAAAAATTCCGTAACCCCTTCCTCACACTACTCCCTTCCCCAACGAGTGATTCACGCCTACCCCGAAAGAGGAGCGGCCTAATGGTGTAATTTATAATAATATTCGAAATATTTAAAAACTTTGTGAAATTTTTAAGTCTTAACGAAATTATTTCAATATTTGTCAAATCTTTTTGAAATCCTTAGGACTCTTTGCGAAGTATTTAGTAACATTTATGAAATTATTGAAATCTTCGGCAATATGAATTTTATATCTGCATTTAATATTTATTATTGACTATTTATTGTTCATTTATTATTATGGATGTACAGCTTGCACCTAGTACTAACCCCCAAATTTCTCTGTGCTCTATAACTATAAAAAAATTCTGATTTGCCTATGACTTAAAAAATATTTACCGAAATAATAGATATATTTTAAGATTATATTTACCAATCTAATTCAGGATAACGGTCAAGCATAAGAGCAGAGTACAGACAGTCTTCATCTTGTGCAAGTAGAGGCCAAACTGATTTATGTATTAATTACAACCACGATTTAAAATGTTGCGGATGAATATTCTACTGCTTTGTCACGTTACACAATCTATACTATAGTCGTTATCTTATATATTCAAGACGTTACATTTATCCTTCCGAGATATTTACATTTGATAAAACTTGGTTTTCAACGAAAACAATTTCGTTACATACTTCTTTAAAGCTGACTGTAACTTTCATAAATTATGGAGAGTTCAAAGAATCAGATTCTATTCCTAAAATAAAAAATTGTGAATCAAGATTATGATTTTCAATGTTCTAAGTGAAAGACTCATTAAATAAATTTAAAAATTTTTAAATTATATTATTTTAAATAGTTATCTTTCAAAAACTTGAAAATTCTAAAATTTTGTTTTAAATGTTTCCAAATTTTTAATTTTTCTAGATATGGACGAAAAATGTTTTTGTAAGCCCTTCACAATGCATAAAAAGCTTATAATTTTTCGATTAAAATCTTCAAAAATTTAAATTTTGTTTTTTTCTAAGTTAGGCTTTGGCTAATAGCCAATGCCGCTAAGTATAGAAACACTTAAGTATAGAAATAATAAGTTTAAGTAACTAAAATCACTAGAAATTTTCTATGCAACTCCTACGGTTTGAAATAACCTTTAAAAAACTAGAGGAAGCGTGCATAGCAAGATTATGTTTTTGAATTAATATTAAGGGATGTTTGAACATCCCTTAAATATTGAATCAAGACAAATAGCATTTCATAATGAAGAAAAACGCAAGCTATGTTCTAAAAATTAACTCTAAGCCACACTCTTCATATGCACGCCTCCTCTGCTTATTTGAAAGTGATTTCTAACCGTATTAGTAGGATGAAGAATGTTGTATATAAGAAAACAACCTTTACCTTTGTATTTTGTGGGTACGAACCTTTTTTCGGTAAGTCTGATAAAAAAAGTAAACGTTTCAACGAAATCTATAAGAGACTTTTTAAAGAAAAAAAAAAACATTTCACTAAAATAAGCATTTTTCTATTGAAATACGTGTAAAATAGACGTTTTAAGAGTTTAAAGCATACAGATTTATGTCTATTTTGTTAATAATGACTATAATAATGACCGAAAATTTAAGGGTTGTTAGAGACAAGGTTCAAATTACGTTGTTGGATTCAAAAACAAGCGAGTCTACAGACTACGTCCTAGTCTTTATTATTCAAGGATGCATAGACGTTCTACTAGAAATTTTTCTACGCTTGATAATTGTAATTGTAAATGCAAAAATGTTACTTCCTTAATCACAAAACTTTTCCTTCTTTACAAAAAAAGGTAAAGCTATCATTGAAGTGGATGGATCACAACTTATATTTTTACTCGGTATGCCACAGATTGCAATCACTTCTTAATTAATTAACGAAAGGACTTGTCAAAATCATTAAACCTATCTGGCACTCGCCACCTTCCGCATGTCTTACGAATTTGACTTTGATCGTAAAGTAGGGTTCTAATGGTAGTGCGGGCCATTTAGCTTATAAACAGCGATTTCTAGATGATTTGGATGATAACAAACTTCTCATTACTTCACTTATTCTCTTAGAGCTATATACGCAAGAACCTACTTTATATAAAAAAATAATCGTGTGGAAAAATTATCGTCCGGGGTCTTCTAGAAGTTGTGTACTAATAAGAATTTAATTCATTCAAGAGACTACTGAAGTATCCTAATCTGAAAGAGATCAGATGGAGAGTCAAATAAAAAATCTTTAGCCCATCTTCATTAAACATGAAGGATCAGGTGACAATTCAATTTCTCATACTCTGCTGTTGATCATGGTAGATGGTCAAGTCTGCAATGCCATTACAAAAAAATCTTTACAAAGATGTTACGTTTGCAGGGCAACACCAACTATGATGAGCAACATAGGAGAAGTTTTCAGAAGAGAAACTGATCCATTTACATTTCATGTTGGCATCTCCCCTTTACAAGCGTGCAGTAGGTGTTTTAAATGTTTGCTGAACATCTGAACCGCTTGGAATTCAAAAAGTGGTAATCTCGAAGTCCACCTGAAAAGGCTAATGTTAAAGAGAAATAAAAAGCTATTTAAGCAACTTTTAAGAGTACCATATGTATACTAATTGCTACACTATATTCTCTCGTTCTTGGTAGTATGGTCAGCTTTCTTTTAATAAAGTTTCCAAATTTTAAATCCATATCTAAGCTTCATTCGGGACAGTCAAAGTTAACGTGGAAAGTCACATAAAACTCCCCGTGAAAAACGTCATACGCCCCTACGTGGATTAATAAATTCCATTTCTTCACAATCGAATTTTGGGATTTTTTATACCTTAGATTTTCAAATTGGAATTACTGTCAAAAACTTTTGTGGTCAGGTCGCTACCAAACTCGTTAAAAATTCTCTGCAAGTTTTGGAAATAAAGGACCTTGGTCCATCGTCTCATGTAGAACAATGTGGATAGGAAAATGAATTATCTCTAAATAATCAGTTTCATATAAAACGATTGCAAAAATTGGTTTTTCATACATGACGGCAATGAAATCTGACAACAACAAATTACTTGTTATTAGTTATTTGATTAGTTATTTGCTTAGTTATTTTATGGTTCTTATGTACAGGTGAATAATTTTATAGTAGATTTAGTTACTGAAAAAGAACATGTAATTGTTAATAAAATTAAAAAAAATTAATTTATTAACAATTACTGCATGGTACAAAATATTACAAGAATAGATAATAAGAAGACTGGCGTACTTACATATACAATTTTGCGAGTCTGTACGCATATGGTATTAAATGAAGGTATTGATCACTTGTGCGTAGTCTATAATTTGTCCTGTTAATAATCTTATTTGCACGCCATAATTTAATAATTAATAAATCATTAAAAGCCAAATTTCTATTTCCTTTTTTTATAATTCTTAATAATTCTTTTCCTTTAATACCTTTAGTCACTTATCTAATATAAATTTGACTATAGGTCTGAATGTTTTGACAATATTTATATAATAGATGGACGATAAACAAGGCCAGAAAGAACATCGTCAACGGTACTGTCTTTTTCGATGCTGTTCCCGACGTCAGATTTTTCAATCACACCTTGTGCGCCGAGTAGAGCAGGCATTATTATTGAAAACTAAAAGTCGCTATGAGCGAATTATTATTTTTGAACTTGATAATTTCGCTTAGAGCTTTCTTTTCAGGATCTGTGTTTTACTTTCATGAATTATTATGTATGTGTGTCCGAATACCCGATTTTTAAGTGCAGCTAGAATCCCTTTTCTTCTAAATAATGTATCTAATATCTCTCTGTATAGCGGTCATTCTTCTTCTCGACAATTGTAATACTTGGGGTAGAATAACCGTGAAGGAATAGGCACTAGTTGAACGAAAAAAATTTATTATGGCCTGTGTGACCCAGTCTCGGGATTGTAATTGGATGATACTGTGATAATATTGTGATTTACACAAGTAGCACTCTGTAAACCTTTTTGATGCCTCCATTAGGGGCTGATGGACATTCCTCAATTTCTTCGGTGGTAAGTTCTACAATCGCGCCGCTATTCATGTTTATTTTGACGCGTTCTGAGATTCCTAAAATCGAGGTAAATAATGGACGAATGCTCGTATTGCTGCCTACTGATTTATATAATATTGCACAGACATCGCCATTGGAGGATGATAATACAACTTGTTCGCTGCTTTCCATGGGATTCATGACACCATTTTTTCCTTTCAATCGAATTGGATTATCTGAAGGAAAAAAATATATTTGGAGCTGGAATATTCTATTCGGACGGTTGTGGGGAATAAGTCGAATAAATTGAAGATCTTGAAATTTATATCCAAGTAGTCTGGCAAATGCTAGCCTGAGAGTAGGAGACGTCCACCTGTCACTAACAGGAGTTTCGGCAGGTGGTGAAGACCAGGTAGAATTATGAGGTGTGGCAAGAGAAATAGTTGTATCTGGAGAATGTCTGCCAGAAGACGAGGAAGAAGGTTCACAGCGCTTAATACCACGATTAGGGCCACAATCAGGCAAATCTTTGGACTGTGAACTTATTTCTGAAAAAAAGAAATACAGGATCACATTTTTGTTTTAATTACCTACACAGTCGTATGCTGGTACATGTATGTTGAACTGCATTTGTAAATTGTTTAAATTAACAGTTTTAAAAACTGATTAGTTTCATAATTGAAAAATTTTACTCGTGAGCTGAACTATCTGTCTGATCTAACTGAACTCTAAAAACTGAAATATCCAGTGAAATGAAGTTTGTGATATTTAACGTATGTTTACAGATTAGTTTAAAAACATTTGTAATATGTAGAAAAATATAATTGTGTTGCAAAAAGTTATCGTTGAATATTATTATTAAAAAGTCTGCGCATAACAAATATTAATGAATTGTGGTACACGCACTTATTACTCCATAACTCTTTGCTATTAGTCCATGGGATGATACTGGACATTCTGCTATTTCTTCTGCGGTCAATTCTTTAACCACGCCGCTGTTCACGTTTATTTTTGCCCTCACTAACTGCCCATAAACGCGTGTAAATATTGCACGAAGAACAGTGTGTCTGCATGGTGATTTGTCTAATATTGCGCATACATCACCATTGGATGTTGATAAAACAATTTTTTCGCCGGTTGGGAAGAGGTTTTCAGCGCGACTTTTTATTTTTAATTCAATTGGTTTATCTGGAGGAAAAGAATATCTTCGGAGTTCGAATATACGATTTGAATTTTTGTGGGGCATAAGGCGAATAAATTCAAGATCTCCAAATTTAAATCCAAGTAAGTTCGAAAAAGATTGCCCAAGAGTAGGAGACCTGGACCTGTCACGAAGTGGTAGATCTGCAGATGGTGATGACCTGGAAGAACAATGAAGGTTGTCAACAGAAGTAGAAGTGTCTGGAATATGTCGGCTACGAGAAGAAGAAGATCCAGAGCGATCAAAACCAGGATTAGGGCTATCATGAGGCAAACGCTTGGACGGTGAACTTAATTCTGAAACAACAAATACATGCATATTTTTTTTATTTCTACAAAAAATAGCAAGATATAAATTTATGTTTTATTGCTAATCACCTATAAAAATAATTTAAAGCAGAAGACCTTTCGAACCCTAAGTACGGAGAAAACGATACTTGGGGTCACTCTACCTTGTACACTGTCAAAGTTCTTATATGTTGCAAGGCAAAGGTAACCTAAAGCTACCGTTCGATTCACACTTTTTTGCGTTATTTAAAAGTTCTAAATTACTACTTGAAAATTGAGTAATTAATACATTAATATCGTCAGGGTCGTGGGTTTTTCAAGCGAATTTTTCGCGATAAAAAGTTTCCAGCGTTAAAGCTGGTTATAAAAGTATAAGTACGTCATCGCACCATAATCGCATCATTTGCAAAATTCATTGAAAATATATTTTCAGTTTATAGTTCCAAAAATAAATGGTGCCTATTCATTTAGATATTTAAAAAATGTATTTGTATTTTAAAATGGCTAAAATATTTAAAAGTGACAAGATAAATTTACTTATTAAAATCGTAAATTGATTTGTCTAATATTTTTTAAAAAGCTTTTAAAATTACTTTTGCATATTAATTATAATAGTTTAAGACATATTTAATTGCACTTAAAAGTATTAAAGACAGTAGCAAGACTTAAAAGTAAAATAAAAAAAATCATAGATTTTATTATTTTCAAAAATTATTTCTTAAACTGGAATGTTTTATGATGCCCGCTGTACGTTATATCTGAAAGCCTTGAAGTTATTAAAACAATATATGCAAATAAGGTGAAATTCACCTGTCCGGCCTTTTTGGTCCAAAAATAGTGTTTTTTGTCACACTGTAGAACGCACTGAGATACTACATACGTTCAAATTAATGAGTGGCGCAAATTATAACAAATTATAACAGATCTTATAATGATCAATATAATGATTCACATTAACGATACTTAATGAACTAGCCTATGAACTAAGTATTAAACAGTGATTTGGCTTACTTTTGAGGACCGGCATTTTGGAGTGATGTTTAGATTTATATAATTATAATATATAATAATTAGAATAATAATAATGATGATAATCAGATAATAAAAACACCCTACCGAAGGTATTTTCCCAATCGAAGGTGTTCTCGCGTTAAGGTCGCGGTAGAACTTGAGCTTTCCTCTAAATAGATAACGCTTTCCTCTAAATAGATAACGAATTTGAAAGGGACTAAGCAGAACATTAAAACCCTTAAATCATTGAGAGTTTACTAAAGACATTGAAACGCTTGTCGCTTTCGGAGGATCTTCGGGGCGACCCTGGAGCCGCCGCTGGGGGCCGTAGCATGCGGGATGGTGGTAAAGAGGATTTGGTGTGTCTCTATTACGAAAGTGAGAAGCTTGAAACAAAAATGGAAAAAGGATACAATTTAAAAACGAGATTTGCTGCAAAAGTTTCCTAATATTCAGAAAGTCGCACTAAGACATCTTATCGCTAAGGTGAAGGATATCAGGAATAATCTACACATGACAGAAGACCGAGAAATGGAGATTAAGCAACAGGTTAATTTCGCGTGGAAAACAACGGCAATGAATATCAGTTAGAGAAAGTTGCGACACACTGTCAAGTAGGGGCAACTGATGTTCTTCCTTAACTTGTTGATAATCCAACACCATCACATCCTCCAGAGGTGGAAGGCCTTATGCAAACAGAGGCAGAAGCAAAGATTCAGCCACCAAAAAAGCGACGAAAATGGTGATACCATATTAACAGAGATGTTATGCTCCTTTATTTTCTAGCAGAGAAATGTGAGAAAAGTATTAGGAGAGAACTTCATAGACTCTTCTTACTTAAATACCCAGAGCTAGCCACGAAAATAAATTAGCAGAATCTGGCAGATGAAAAACAGGAGCTTCCTATTGATGAACTCCCCTTGGAAGATGTGGACAACGAAAACTTGATTGAAGCTAAAAGGCATAGGTGCTAGGGATAGTGAGCATTATATACGAGATCCATTAGAACAACATCCGGATATTATTAATTTTGATGCAGACAGTGAAATCCCAGAAAAACTACAGCACCTTGAAAGTAATTTCGTTCATGCTTTACTAGCGTTCAGACATGTAGAACCGACACTTAGGCATTCTCTACCCAAAATGAACATCACACATTATTTGCGTGTACTAATAGAACACCTCAACAGCAAGGGTTTACCTACGCATTAATTCGTAACTGAAACTGTGTTAGAGGGGCAAACTCTTGTATACTGTGCAGCTGTGGCAACCGCTAGAACGTTGGGCAGCAGAACTAGGCCTGCAACTGCAGTTTTTGCCTCAGCAAGGAATCTAGATCAACCATGTAATATCAGGTTAGGTATGGGTGTCAGCAAAGTAAGGTGTAAATTGGGTCGATTAAGTCAATATAAAAACGGAAGTAGAACCAGAAAGCTGATAAACCATGTTACTAAAATCATCCACCATCGGAAAATCTAGACATTAACACGATAAATATTGGATAAGATTAGGGATTTCCAACGGCAAAGACTTGATGTTCTTACTGCCAAATCGAAACATTTAGAAAGATAAAAGAAGGTTCTACCGTGAACTGACTGTAAAGCAAAATACCTAGCAAGACAACAAAGTTCCTCAGTTGGAAGATATGAGTAATTCCTGGTCGAACGTTTGGGGAAAAATGAGTAGATGCCACTTAAACACAGCGTGGTTCAAACTGGAGGCAGAAAGGGCAGGTAATCGCCCTGAAAATCAGCTGTCAGCGGTCTTGAAAAAGCCAAGTTACTGGAAAGCTCCAGGCCCGGACATGGTGCACAACTTCTGTTACAAGTACCTAATGAGTGTGCATCATGCGTTGGCAAGGTGTTTTCAGAACATGATTGAACACCCTGATTTAATGCCAGGCTTTATACTCCAGGGTACTACGTATATGATACCTAAAAAACCAGATGCTCAAATTTTATCTGGATTTCGACTGATAGCTAGTCTTCCAACAATTTATAAATGTCTTATAGCCATCATTGCAGATAAGGTATATTCTCATCGCGACGAAAATGGCATTCTTACAGAACAACAAAAAGGACGCTGTAAAATCTCGCGAGGCTGTAAATATCTAGTCACTAGGGACGCTATTTTCATGATTTAAGCTCGTTAGGATCAAAGGAACTTACGCATGGCATACATTGACTACAAGGAAGCTTTTACTTTCATGCCGCATGACTATTTGCTTGAAGCCTTAAAACTTTACAAGATCTGCCCACGCATTGCTGATTTTCTAAGTCATGGAATAAGGCTCTAAGGTACAAGAATCAAGTATTTTGATCAAGGACAACCAAGGATAACTAGATTACTACGCACTAAGACGAATATATTTCAAGGAGACTCATTCACTGCACTATAGTTCTGTTTAGCGTTGAACGCACTGAGCAAAACACTAAACAGCATGTCTTATGGGTTCAGAATTCATGATAATGAGGATGATCATCAAGTGACCCATAATTTGTACATGGATGACCTGAAGCTGTACGCTAGTTCAGTCCAGAAACTGCAGCAAGAGATCGATGTCACAAAGCAGTTTTCCAATGATATCCACACGGAGTTCGGACTAGATAAATGCAGAACAAATGACATCGAGGCAATGACTGCATGTGAATCATATAAATATCTGGGTATTCTTGAATCTAAGGGTATTCATCATACGTTAGTTGAGACAAGACTGACGATTGGCTTCACTACGAGACTCAGATTGATTATGAAGAGTCCTCTCAACTCAACAAACAAAATCAGGGCAATCAATATATATGCCATCCCAGTCCTCACGAACTCCTTCGGGCTCTCGGGGTCCGTGTAAAAAATGACGAAGAACCGAATGCATCACAAAAGTTCAGCATTCAAAAGGGTGAATCTGCCACGACATATAGGGGCAAGGGTGTTGTAGATGTCAAAAAACTGTGCGAGTCACAAGTTATACAGTTGCGAGACTATTTTAACAGCAAACGAAATTTTGCGCTTTACAGTACAGTACGAGTAAAATTAAAAGGCAACAATTGTTTAACCAAGACAATTTAAAACATATTTTTTTCAGATTTACTCATTATTTGTTTATAACTAAAAAGACCAGGAAAATTTAACGATTTTAGAAAAAAACTGCAACGCTCTAGGACTTATCTAAAAGAAGATAGTTATTAACAATATTAAATTGTTAAATCAACTTTCTTATAACTTTTATTAATTATTACCTTACTGAGTAAAACAGAGCATTTAGTTAATTAGAAATTAAGTTATTCCTAATGAAAAAGAGACAATAAGTTAATAATTTCAGAAAATACTGCAACATTCTACCAATAAGGACATGTAACTGACCTCACTTTATCAGTTCACTGAATATTCTTTTGAACCTAAGAACTTTTTTGGTGAATAAAATATCAAGCCAAATCACTGGAAAATCTATGGGAGTTTAATGAAGAGCGTTTAGGTACTTTATTTAGGTAGGAACTTCTTTTTTCTAAATAAAAAATTGCAGAGCAGGCTGCAATGCAATAGAAACCTTGAATCATGTTGTACAGAAATGCTTCAGATCTCATGCGTCCCGCATTAAAAGGCATGATGCGGTAAGCAGTTATGTGACTTTGAAGTTATAAAATGTAGGCTTTGTGGTTCAGGAAGAACCAAGTATACAAACTGATGAAGGAGTCAGGAAGCCAGATATTGTGGCGATCAATGGACTACAGGTTTTAGTTGTAGATGCGTAAATTGTGACTGAGCAATTCGATCTACGAAGAGCTCATCGCGAAAAATCAAACAACTATGAGCAAAACCCGGAATTTTCTGCTCATGTGTACGAAATCCTCCTAATGCCAGATGCTGACATTGAATTTTCAACGGCCGCCCTTAATTGGAAAGGTGTTTGGGCACGCGACTTCGCGGAAAATCTTAGCGTTTAGGGTTTTTTAATGAAAGTCCTCAAAACAATATCATCGCGAGTGCTAGTTGGTCGCCTGTCACCCTTCCGGATTTTTAACAACACAACATCGACTCACAGAAGAGCGGTGAGGGAAGTCGTAGGTTAAATTGATGCTGAGAGACCGTGCATGGTAGAAATATCACGGTAATAGTGTTTGTTTGGTGAAGCCATCACTTTAACCAACAATGGTAACGCCTCCCGACTCTAGAGGGGAAATATAAAGGATTTTGTTCAGTGGCTTAAAGTCCCACACTGACCTTCGTTTGTTAAGGATTCGACCCTATCTTTCGAATGTAGTTAGTGCATGACCCTCAAAACTTTTTAAAATGCTACAACCAGCAGAAAGCTAAGTTTAAGCACAACATTTAATAGTAAACGATGTAAAAAAAATATTCAAACTAAATCTTATCCGTCCGGACGAGTAAGCTGTCAGAGTCTCGTCTAGTGGCCGCCAGAGTTCGTACATCATGAAAACCGTTACCGGCTGATACCAATGGGATTAATAGTCGAGACATTTGTTGCTTTTCGGATAAGATTCAGTTGCAATATTTTTGTTACACATTTGATTAATTAATTTTATGCTTTATAGTAGTTTTCTTTCAGCTCTTGCATTTCTTATAGTTTAAGGTCGATATTTTATCCATAAAAAATGATCGAATGTTCAAAAAATGACGAGGTTCAAAAAAAGGTGTGAAAAAGGCTTCCAGGTATAATTTTGTTGGAAATAATTTTGAGTGAAGTTGCTACCCAAATGAAATACCTAAACATACTTTATTGTACTCTGAAAAGTTTTCCAAAGTTTCAACTCAATATTGTATTTGGCTGTGTGACGTGGCCTTTGTAAACTGAAATTAATTATTATTTCACTCTAACTAAAATTGGACAAAACGCAAAAGATATCAGAAAAAAACGCATCTTTCCAAAATTATTCAAATAGAATTTAATAATAATAATGCTAAGAATAAATTGTTCAAACAATTAATATTCTTGCTTCTAATTAACTAATTAGCTCAAAACTGCAATTTTCTAGCATCACTTAGAAATAATATCATCAACAATAATGAAAAATTGTTTCAACACTTACTGTTGACAACCTAATTGAATTAATAACAATAATAAATTGTTGAAAATATTTATTTAAATATCTATTTATCAGTATAAAGTGGCACTGAATGTACAAGAGACAATTTGCATTAAAAAGCGGAAAAATTATAATTATTGCCAAAATCTAGCAAAACCCAACTTTTCATTTATAAAGTTTTTGGGGATCATATAAAACAGATTTATGTAGGTGATATTTTATTCATGTTTTGTTGTTAATTTTGAAGCTAAATGTTGAGTTACTATCTGATTCAGCTTATATTGCGTATTCTGATTGAAATTTACACAAAAATAATTTTTTTCTCGTGTGAAGTACGCGCTTAACTTCTGGGGGCTTGCAGCATCTCTACGTATCATTTAAAAATAAATTAGATTTGTTTTTGTACAGTTTGTTTTTGCCAGTATTCATAAAAAGTCGAAAAAAAATTTGAATGCATTTTTGGACAACCTGCCTGTTCAGCATAACCAAATTGATAGTTTTAGACAAAATAACATCAAATTACGCTGTAGCATATGTTTATAAATATATTAATTGTTTAAATACAAGAGAGGTTACAGACCAATTTAGGATTTTTTAATTATTTGACCTAACCTAACCTAACCTAAAATTCTTACTTTTCAATCACATTTATCAAATATTTCGCAAAAACTTCTAAAAATTCCGTAAAAATATTAACATTTTTGCAAATATTACAAAAAATATTACAAATATTACGCTTTAAATCGTCATTTTATCGTAAGAGTCTTAAATGAAAAATATTGACAAAAAAGAAAAATACATTATTATAATAATCAATAATGCTGAAATTTCTTTTAAAAGTCGTATTTTCCACGAGTGGGGACAATGCCCCCCTCCCCCAGAAATTGCCCGAGGAAGCGCTAAGTATGTATTTGTTCTTAATATATACTTTTAGTAAATATCTAAAATCGCTGTCGAATGTTTAAACTATTTTTCAAATATTTAAAATATTTTTCAAATATTTAGTAATATTTTTGAACTTGTTAAATTTTTTTAGAAATAATTGAAGTATATGAAATCTGTCAAATCTATTTGAAATCTTTGCAAAAAATTTTTAATATTTTATAATATTCTTTAAATTATGAAAACCTTTGGAAAATCATTAATATCTTTGAAACCTTTTAAATCTATCCTCAATCTTTGCGAAATCTTACAAATCTTTGTGATATCTTTAGGAAATCGTTGCAAATCGTTTATAAATCTTTGGGAAGTAATTGTAGTCATAACGTGTACAAAATATTTAGAGTATTTTTGAAATATTTGCTATATTATCGAAATGACTTAACTCTTTGGAAAATCTTTAAAAGCTTTGTGAAATATTTTTTAGCCATCCGAGATTTTTACTAAATATTTGAAATTTTGGTCAAATCTTGAGAAAATCATTTAAATCTTCTGAATCTATTAGAACACTTTTGCGCAACATTTTTAATGTTTACGAAATTTTTGAAATCTCTGAGAAATCTTTGAAATAGTTTTTGAAAGGTTAGTGAAATTTGTGAAATCTTTGTTAAATTACTGCTATTTCATGCATGCTTTTGTGAAATCTTTTAAATATACCGGAAATCTGTCTGCAATATTTTCGAAATAATTGAAATATTTATAAATATTTCTTAATTATTTGATTGTAAATACTTTTAAAGCTTTAATTTAATACTTTCAAATATTTGGAAATCTTTGCGAAGACATCTTTGAAATTTTAGAAATATATTTGAAATATTTGTTAATATTCGTGAAATTAATAAATCTCTGGGATGATTTCCTTGTGAAATCTTTAAAATCTATCAAAAATCTTTGCGAAATACTTGTAACTTTTAAACATCTTTCCGCGATAAGTGTAATATTATTTAAATATTTTGTAATATTTGTGAAATTATTAAAATCGTGAAAAAATTATTTAAAACTTTGTGCAATCTTTGAAACAAATCGAAAACTTTTATAATAGGTTTGGTGGGAGGGGGGATATTATTTTTCTATTATGTATTTTGTTACGATTATTCTCAAGAATTTTTTATCTAAAAAGTTTATAAAATTTAACTATTTATAACCAAATACTGAGGCAGAAAATTAAATTGTAATTTATTTAACTATAGGTGACATTGTGAATATTCAAAATATCATTGCAAATGTA
>JAAAKG020133173.1:0-14259 GCA_010014905.2 Druon quercuslanigerum
ATTGATTCAGCACTTGTGAGAAACAGATGTCAGGGGAGAATGAATAATTTTGTAGTGCCGGGACTGAAAATTACTTAGTGAAATAAATGTTGTGGCATTCAAATTCGGAATCTTCGATCTCCACAGTTTTTGGATTAATCAAATTTTGACTTTTCTTGTTGCCCTGCTTTTGTACACTTTCGTCGATTTTCTTTTTTTCTCTTCCGACTTTTGCACGATTCATTTTGTATGTACTATGTAAGAGCGGATAACAATAGTCGCAGCTTCTCATAGCTACCTAATTGCTGAAAAACTGCTCGAGACGCCTTCGCTTGAGGTCGTATATCTCAGTAATTTAGGCTTCGATTTCGATGAAATTTTGAAACAATATTTCCGAAATATTAGGCTTTCTGAAAAGGTAATAAAAAATCGATTTAAAAAAAATTGGCATTGAATTTGGCAATAAGGCTCAAGTGAGCTCTCAATGAGCCCTAAATTATAGAATAAAGAAATTTTCAGATTTTTTTCTGTGTGGCTCTGCTAGCTTAACGTTAAGCTTGCTAACATGACCCGATTTTTTTTAAATAGAGAGCATTAAATTTTGCAATAGAGCATTAAATGAGCCCTAAATTAATTATGGTCCAAGAAAATATTGTGTAGGGTTTTCCTTTTATTATGTTATTGTTATTATTTAAAAAAGGACTGTATTGATTTTCGACCGATTTTCTTCAAATTTTCGGGATGCCGCTCTGAATAAGGTATTTTAAGCTGGCACAACACTTGAGGTATCGAGATGAAACCTACTTCATAATTTAAGACTCATGCAGGGCTAATTTGGGCCCGCAGTCCCAAATTTAGGGCTCCATTATTTTTTATAAAAAATAGTGTTGCTAGCTTAACGTTAAGCTAGCCGAACATTACTGTAAAACGTGCTAAAAATGATTTTAGAGAAAAATCACCTTGCATAATAATTTAGGGCTCATTTAGGGCTCTTGAAATATAATAATAAAAATTTAAAACAAAATGTTTAAACAATTTTTGTTTAAACAATCGTACTGAAAATAAATTAAATAAATTTTTGTTTATGCCCTATGTTAAGACTCATTTAGGGCTCCCCGAATATGATATATGATCTTAAGAAAAATTGTTTAAACGAATTTGCCAAAGAAAAAAAGAGTTTTTTCATTGCCCTTCTATAATTTCAGGCTCATTGAAGGGCTCTAGGAATATCCAATTTTAGAAAGTTATAGGAAAATATAATTTTTTTGTGAAATTCATGCTGAAGACGGTATTTTTAATTTTTTTCAAAGTAAATTATTTCTATCTATAAGTGAAAATTTTCCTAGTATTTTTAACTGATTTTTCATTTTTTAAACAATTTTTATTTTTTTAGTTAATATTTTTTGACAGTGAATCGTGAAAAGTTACTATTTGTCGGAATAAGTGCTGTAGGTAATAATAATCAAAAATAGTATTTTTTGTTTGACAAATTTTCCAATTGTTTAAACAATTTCAATTTGTATAACTTTTAAACAAAATCGTGTAAAGTTAATATTTTCTAGAATTAATTACACATTTAGCAAATGTTAAGAGTAATATTTTCTTTAAGGATTGATTGGCAATGATTGGCATTGATTGGCAATTATTGACAGCGCAAATACTATTTTTTTTTTAAATAATAGAGCCCTAAATTATGCGAGAGTAAAGAATAAATTTTATGATTTTATTCACGTATTTTTTACAACGTTAAGGTGGCACAACAGCATACATAACGAAAAAAAGGTGGGTAAAGGAAAAATCGCACGACTTTCGGTGGATTATATTTCAGGAGCCTTAAATGAGCCTGAAATTATAGAAGGGAAATAGAATTTTTTTTAATTGTTTAAACAATAATTGTATAAACAAGGATGCCCTAAATGAGTCTTAACATAGGGTAAGAAAAGAAATTTATTTAATTCATGTTTAGTACGATTGTTTAAACATTATGTGTTAAAATTTTATTATCATACTCCAAAAGCCCTAAATGAGCCCTAAATTATTCTGTAAGGTGAGTTTTCTATGAAATAATGTTTAGTACGTTTTACAGCAATGTTCGGCTAGCTTAACTTTAAGCTAGCGTAAACACTATTTTTTACCAAAACTAATGGAGCCCTAAATTTGGGACTGCGGGCCCAAATTAGTACTAAATGAGCCCTAAATTATGAAGTAGGTTTCATTTCGATAACTCAATAGTGTTGTGCCCGCTTAACATACCTTTCTGAATAGTGATGTTTCTCCTTATTTTTGCTTGATCGCATCCCCCACCATCACGCTCTCCCTTCGGTCGCCGGCATTTCAATCCAGTCTCTCTGAATAGTACCACTCAAATAAATGTACGAAAATAGACTATGTACCGGATTATTGCTTTATAGTATATATAATAATTAATCAAATACTTATTGAATCAATGCTTGTACACAAACGACTCGTTTTTGTTAAATTAAATTCGCGAAAATACATCCAAACATATGCACTTCGTACATGGGGTTGAGGCTGCCGAGCGGCACTATTCAGGAAGAGTGGACGCGAATTCGATGGCGCCTCCACGTGCCAAGAGTGGGGAAAGTTGAGTTCCAGGAAAAATTCTCCCCTACCAGCCCATGTCCGGCATTTTTCAGAGAACGGACTGTATTAATTTTTAAACTGCTTATTGTCATCACTTATATATTGAGAGTACACCGTACAAATTTCAAGCATGTTTATCAACAAACGGCCGAATAATCGGAATTTGTTGAAAGTTGAATGAAACAGTTTCATACAAAAAAAATTACCGGCCGCATCAACCTGAATATGAAGATATATTTTGTTTCACGTTTCGGTTACTTTTTTATCGATTAATTGTCCCGAGTGGACAATACTTCTACCTCAATTGATAATGGATAATCAGAAAATTGAATTTTTAGGAAAAAAGAATTTGGTTAAGACGTCACTTTAACGTGGTCTTTCTTTGGCCTTTTGTCTGGAATTGAAGACGTGTAAATTGGACATTTGATCAAATGTTTTTGTTTAAAAACTTGAAAATTGAATATAAAACATAATTAAAAATTGTAATTTTGTTCTTATTCGAAATAGCGGTACCAAAATGGCGACCAGGGTTTTTTAAAATTATGCAATTTTTATAAACTCATGTCTTAAAAGAGTTTCTTGAGGTACCGATTCAAAATATTGTATTAAAATAATATAATTTGTTTGAATTCTGATTTCTTTTTTGGAACTATCGTTTTGAGTTTTTAAATTTTGTAACATAATATTTTTAATCGTTGACTCAGAAAACCCGCAGAACAGTGTTCCACAAAATATGACCGTTGTCCCGGGCGTTGTCCAATGTCCCTTGGCGCCCACGTACTCGTGTCTCAAAAGTATAAGGAATCGAGCGAGAAAGTTCGTGAAGCATAAAGTCAGTAGTGGTGTTATTTTTCTATATTGGAAAGTAATTTTGTATTGAAAGGCGCATAGGCAATGATTAAAAAAAGTCTCTCGAAAAATGAAAGTGTAGCGCTTGAAAATAGTTACGTTACGAATGTTGGAATGAAGTCAGACATTTTTTTCTTTGAAAGATTGATAAATAGTTATTCCTCGCAAATGGCGAGTACTTAACTCATTCCAGTGCGAAATAATTCTAATTGCGTCAATCACTCGCGCGGATGCTTATAAAAGTTTTCAGTCTGACTACACAGCTGTAATAATTATATTCTTATCAGCTGGTTAGAACCTGTTCCAAACTACGTGGCCCCGATTATTTATTGGCCATGCGCACTCCCGGATGCCCCTCGATTTGATAAATTATTTTTATCTATACTAACGTTTCACCAAACGACAGCGTGGAACTGATTACGTCTTTACACCACGATCGAAATGATACGAAAACGAACCCCCACTTTTTTGTCTTATCACTTTGACCTTGAACATATCAAATTAATTTTAGTCGCTTAATTTATTTCTAGTAGAGTTTGAAATGTTCAAAATTGAATATTGAATTTGAAATTGAATAAAAATATTTTTCACTTTTGCAAGTCTAATTTTAATATCGAAATTTTTAAGGTCCCCAAATTTTGAATTTGTTTAATTTTGAAGACTTTAACTGCAGTTCAGAACATCACAAATCAAAAAATGGACAGCTTTGAATGCATATTTTAATCATAATAGCAAGTAATTCTCCTTCCCACTTTTCGTAACTTTTTTTTATTAATTCAGGATGTCTAGCGTACTGGAAATCTTCGAAAATCTGGAAAAGCCCTTAAATTTGTTTTTACCTGGATAAAACCTGGAAAAGTCCTTGAATAATGCTCATGGTCCTAGAATTTTTATTCCCTTAAAGAAAAAAATGTTTTTTAAACTTGTTCTATGCTTTACCGTCCCGTGCAATGATCTTTGAATTTATTATAATGCCATCTGTGGAGGACTCCTATAACTGATTCCGAGTTCAGTGATTGAGTGATTGACTCAATCTTAGTGATTGACAAGTGCAAAAATGACTTCGAAATCAGCCAATCAGCAGTGGGACTCCGATGCCTTAAGATGAACAGACATCTCCTTCTACCATGTGAGATAGACAACGAGGTACGATGAAAATTGAAACGACTGTTTCGAAATCTCTCTTTCTATCCTATATGATAGATAGAGGGAGAACCCGGTGGTGTTTCAACAAGTCATACTTATCGTTTCAAAATGATAAGAACCTCTCTGTCTGTCATATACGATGGAAAGAGAGATTTCGAAATCATCTTGTCCATTTCGATCGCACCTCGTTGTCTATCTAACATGCTATCAGGAGAGGTCCAAAGAACAGTCCAAATCTGAACCAGATGTGGGAAACGGACCTGGATCCGATCGCTGATTAAACACACGTCCCGATCGGAACCAGGTCTGGCGCCTTATCGGCACCCCACCTGGCCCCGACCAATTTCCCGTTAAGGGCCATTTTTGAAATTTATAATTTTTTTATAATAATAATGTGATAAGAAGGAAAGTAACTAAAGTAAACTATTTTTTTATTTAAGTTCCAAATATTAACACGAACACAAATGCGAACTAAATACATTTTTTAGGCTTTCCGACATCGTTCTTTACGATATGTACGCCCCAGCCCTTTGCATTTCCATTGATGAATGAATTCGAAAATTCTCACGGATTTGTCTCGTGTTTTCCTCGTCCAAAAATAACACTACGCTTTCCTCGAGGATTTTTTAATAGGGAATCTTTCATTCCTTGATGAGATATTACAATTATTTTATTACAAAGTTGTTTATATAGTACATTTATAATATATTTTTTATTGATAGTAATCAAGAATTAAATTTAATTTAATAAAAGAGAAGACAAACATGGTTTGATGGTGTCGGCTGAAGAAATGCAGTCGATGATTCGAATCTTATTAAAACATATTCACTGTTATCTAGTCCAGATAAATAAAATGCTACCATTCATATTGAACCCAATAATCTTCGTCGAACACGAAACTCGGACAAAAAATGTAGAATTGTTCTCAAATTAAGAGGCTTGTATCCTTAAAAATAATTTATTCATTTGTCAGCAAGGCAGTTTCCCTGAATTCGAACTAGGTGGCGTTGCAATACTTAACCGGTCTGGCTTGATTCTGGACCATTGAATTATTCCAATCTGGCCTCGAAGATATTAAACCGATCAGGGCGAGCTCGTTTATCGGGAAAATATATGGTGACTTTTGCACGGGTGCAGGAGACATTTCCGTCGCACTTTTATTATTATTATTTAATTATTTGTATTTTTTGCTTACCTTTAATTTTATTTATTAATTTAAATTTTATCATTTAAATTTAAATTTGATTTTATAATCAAATTTAGATTTTATTAATATTTATTGAATCGTCGAAAAAACTTTCCGTTTCTAATCAGTATTGTAATTCTGAAGTTTATTTATAATTCATAAACAATTATATAAGTTGCGAATTATAATTATTTTTTAATAAAGTTCATTGTAATAATCAAGAAAGATACCTGGAAATATCTATTTTTTGTCCTGGAAAACCTGTAAAAGTTCTGGAGTTTTTTTTCAAGAAGCAGTAGACACCCTGGTTAATTGCTCTTATTTTCCATTTTGTTTGTCTAAATTTTTTCCAAGAAAAAATGATGTACAATTTGTAGATATAAAATGTATGGCTTCGAATTAAGTTCCAATTCATAATTTTAACAATATTAAATGCAAAGATTAAAAATTGTATATCTCAAGACTTTATTAATTAGGTATTTTCACTTCAACCGTCAGCTTACCTCACTTTGGTGAAAGCCGAAGGGAAAAAAAGGACTAAATGCATGAGAAAAAACTTTATTTTTGTAAGCATCTTCTGAAAATTTTTATTTATCACTTTAATATTCGATTTAACCTCTGCAGTAAACGAAGTGAAGTTATCTAATGGTTGAAGTGAAAATACCTAATGCAAAGTGTATGGTTCCAAATTTACATGATTCAAAATTAAAAACTTTAAACCGATGTATTTAAAGTTTTAAAATGTTCGTATTCCAATATGAGAAATAGTACAATTTTGAATTGAATTCTTAATTGATAAAGAATTTTCTGACCAGGTCTTGAATTCTGACACAGAACTTGCGACTCAATAGTTTACTAAATTATTTGAGTAAATAGTTTACACATTTGCTAAAAGTATTTTTCAATTATTTTGCAGAAAACGGCGTCTCTCCTGTGATACATCCGGTACATCCAACGATCGTGAGAGCACCTAAGGACAGAAGAAAAATAAATCAGAGGGTGTGTATTGTTAGCTCCTCATATTCCTTGCCCATCAAGTTAGTTTAACGTTTAACGGCTACTTCTGAAATAAGACCTAGGAAAAATATTCTCCGCAGTTATATTTTTTGAATAGCTAAGCGTTATTTATTATTTACTTATTGTTCTAATTTGTAATCTACATGTCCATAATATTATTGTTAATCCCAAGGTTCTCGTTATTTAATATTACAATTTCCCTTTTCAATACAATATTTTTTATTGACCAATAATTCAGGGTATGATAGCAAAAACGGAGTAAAAAAGTTGTCGGGAGCACAAATGAGTAAAGAAAGTTTCGGGCAAAAACGAGTTTAAAAGAAACAAGCATAAGAATTTTATATTTATAATCTAACATTATAATATTACGATAGATTATGTTATAATCCATCATTCTAATGAAGTTTTCATTAAATTTTATATTTTTCAAAGGATTCATGTTTCTTGTAATGTTAATTTTTATTTGATTTTTTTTTATTGATTTAAGACTAAATTTTATAATTTTTATTTCTATTAAATTTTCTCTTCTTTTTTATGTTATTTATTTAATAAAAGTGTTCTTCTGTTAGGCAAGCGATTTCTCTGACATTGGAGACTGGCCTTCGTTAGGAGCGCAAGGAGAGGTGCGTATATTTATTATTTTGTTCAATTTTGTGAATATGTTTTACTAAATTCTTATTGCAAAAGCTAGAGCCTGCAGAACCGAACTTTGCAATACTGTGGGTGTAGAACTTTTGCTAAATTAAAAACGTGAACGCTTCGGTCTATCTGAGAATGAAAAATTTTTTGTTCCCTAAAACATGGGGGCGTTCCTACACAATTCATATATTTTTACTTGAAAAATATTTGAATAATAAGAAAGTATTTGTTCAAAAATAAATATTGAATTGCTGGAAGTCATTATTATAAATCACCAACTAGTCACTGAAGGATTAGGTTTTATAGAATGATTATTAACCATATTAAATATATTGACATAGTAAAAATTTTGATGTAATGAAATTTTTAGTCTAATTTAATTTTAAAAAATTGGAGATCGACAAAGAGCCCGTTTCTGTTTAGAAGAAGACGGTCGTAACAACTCCAAAACAAAATGGTGTCGATTCAAATATTTCGAAGGAGCACGCCAGTACTCCAGAAGGCAAAGGAAAAGAAAATAAGGAGCAAAATCACTGTCAGGATGATAGTGACGAACACACCGATGGCAGCGATAAAAGAAGAAAATGTATGCATTTTTATTTGGAATTAGTTTCTTTATGTGTTACGGAAGTTTGCAGAAAAAGGGGTTTTGAAAATCCAAGTTAGGCCTGTTTTTGCTTTTTGAATGATTACTTTGTCGGGCTAAAATTTGATTGATGTCTTCCATTAAATGTGAATACTTTAGATGTAAATTTTTCTGATCAATATTTCTATATATTTTAACTTTAAACGATTTACAATTTAAACATTTAATTCATTTAAACTTTGAGAATAAAAACTTTGTGACCTATTTTGAATTTTTGAATTTTATTAGAATCTTCATATTTGATTGCTGTTTATCAAATTACGTCAGCATTTGTAGAACTCTGCATTTTTTATTGTAACATATATATGAATAATAAGTGCTTTCTCAATTTATCACATTTTTATTGTATGTTTTACCATCTTATTTGCTCATTTCAGTTAATAAACAAAAATGGGTTCCATTGGACATCGACCTGGCAAAAAACAGAAACAAGAGGGAACGATCTCCAAAGTATCACAGTCAAAGAGAGAAAAACGGTAAATTTATTTTTCGTGATTTTAAATAAAAAGAAAAATAGTTCCTAAATACAAATTAAATTTTATTCAGTAAAACTGAGATTTCATTTGTGCAAAATTTTAATAATTATTGTATTACTGTTTATTTTCTTTTGAATTTTAATTTAGATATTCCATGCACAATTTTTAAAAATTTCCTTTAGACTTCTAGTGTTATTGGGAGAAAAAATTTTGCGATATTAAACTCGAGAAGGAATCGCTTACACTATTAGAACTTTACGTTTTAGGAATGGAGTTTGATAGTACCCATCTCACAATTTTAATAATCTTCAACAAAGTTGAATTTTTTTATAGAATTTCGTTAAATATGTATGAAATTGATTTTTTATTGCTTCTGTATTTGAACTTTATTTCATGTAATATCTAATATATTAGATCTACTTTTTCAACGTTTTGTGTTTAAATTTTCAGCTTGGAACATTTTCAAGTGTAAATAATTTAGATCTAATTTGAAAGTCTACTTTACATTTTTATTTTTTAATGCGATATATTTATATATACATTTCTAATTATTTAATTTCAAGTATTATTTAAATTTAAAGTCATTCAAATGAAACTTATTTGATTATCTCTTGAATTTAAAATTGTTTAATATTCAACTTTGAACGATTTAAGGGTGGAATTATTTTACTCTTTAAATACTTTAATCTTCCAGTTACATTTAGAAGCGAAATGACTGAATATATTTTCTGGTCGGGAATATTTTTAAATTGGTTTTGGTAGGGACATTTATCCAATCACTTAAAACATCGCTTGATACCATATATTACATAATGTGAATATTAAAAATGGTGCAGTTTTATATTGAATCCATTGTCTGAAGCCTTCAATATTAAAAAATATTTAACTTTCAAAATGTTGAAAGTTAACTATTTATTTGGGATTAAAAATTCTCATAGTTGCGCAATTTTAAGTTGAAAGTCTTCAATATTTAATTGTTGGAAAACAATATTTGATGTAAACATACCACATTATTTACTTTTAAATGTAAATCTCTCCGAGTTGTAGAATTAGAAATAAAAGCATTTTAGTACTATCATTTTTTAAATTTGAGAACTATCTAAATCGAATAATTTCATATTCAGATGTATCAAATTGCACACTTGCTAACTAGCAGTATATAAAATTTAATAATTGTGACTTGTATCTTTAATAATAATGAAAGTTTATTTCAGATTGGAAGCAACAATTTTAATAAATATACGAACGTTTAAACAAAAAAAATTTAATTGAAAATTGGAACATTTTTGGCTCAAATTTAAATATTTTCAATCTGTGCAGTTAAAACATAAAAACCTTTTAAGGGCATATGAAACACTCAAATACCTATATTACCGACCTCATTTTTTCAGTTTACTGAATTTTTTTTGTAAATAAATTTTTGTCTGAAGCTTTGGTCTTCTGATACATTTACCAAAGTTTCAGTCCGATATTTTATTTACAAAAAAAGTTAAGTTAAAAAAAAGTCAGTGAACTAATAAAGTGAGATCTGTAATATAAGTATTTGAGTGTGTCACATGCCCTTAATATCTGAGCAATTTTACATTCACTACTTTCAAAGTTCAAAGTTCAATCATTTTGATTTTTAAATTTATAAATCAGACAATTTCAATCGCTCATTCTTCTACGATTTCAAAATTGCAAGTCCTTGTTTAAAAATTTTTATTATACTCAACTTCTGGTTAAGTCAAAGCCTTTAAAATTAAAACAGTTCGGTTATGTAAAATTCCCCGTATCCCCACCAATATCTATTGGGGTGGAGAAGATGAAGGATTGCGCTTCATACGTGTGCCGTGTGTATCTGAATCTGTGCTGCTAAGTGTCACGTGTTGCTAAGTGGAGGGGATGTAAAATGTGAAATAACTGGGCGGTGCGTTTTGATGTATCTGATCGTTGACATAACTGAGCTTTCACTTAACTGGAAGTTGATTGTATTTTAATTAAACTGGGTTTGGGAGTGTCTCATTTGAATTATTTTTGTGTTTGAAGACCTCGAAACAGAGATTTTTCAGGTTTTTACTGCTACTTTGAAAGTTTACAATTGTAAATGATTTTAGTTTGGAGTTTGTCTAGTTTTGAAAGATTCGAATTTGTACAACTTGTAACGATTTATATGTAGAGTTTTTCCACATTAGATTCATTTATTTGGAAGGATTCGAATAGTTA
Organism: Druon quercuslanigerum; assembly: GCA_010014905.2. NCBI lineage: Eukaryota > Metazoa > Arthropoda > Insecta > Hymenoptera > Cynipidae > Druon > Druon quercuslanigerum. Next base: position 10,748 of record JAAAKG020133173.1, read on the forward strand.
CCATAAAAAGACCAAATAGCATTTAAAAATGTAATTTTCCAACAGATGAAGAAAACTGGAGAGATAGAGATGAGAGGTCCTACAATTATAGAGGTCGCGGTGGCCGAAGTTATCGTGGCCGAGGACGAGGTCGCGGTGCATCTCGAGGTGGATACAGGAACAGAAATGATCAGGATTATCCCGATTGCCTCATAAATTACACTCAGGCAAGTGAAAACTTTAAGACAAATTTTCCAAGTTATTTTATTTTTTTAATGCAAATTTGAAATAGTATAATTGAAAATGATGAACCAAACTGGAATAACAGAGTGATCGCTGACGATTACCAATTAAGATAGTAGATCTGAAAGTTCCACTACTAATAATCGAAATTTCGAAAACAATGATAGTGAAACTAATTTTATTTCTTTTCGGTGTAACAGGTTCCCAAATTTGGCCAGACGGATCCTAATTACATGATGCCCTACATGGGAACGTTTTATTTTAATAACACGTCGAACTACTTGAACCTCGACAACGTCACTCTGAAGGAATACATTAGAAAACAAATGTAAGGTTTAAAAAGTGTTAATAATAATCCGATAACAATATCTCGTAAAAATATTATTGCCTTTTGCTTCTTAAGTTTCATTTTTCAAGGTTTTTTCTGAATCAAAAATATTTATGTTTTTTTTCAGAGAATACTACTTCAGTGAGGAGAATCTTTTGAGGGACTTCTTTCTCAGACGGAAAATGGATGCACAGGGATTCCTCCCAATCACTTTGATAGCTTCTTTTCATAGAGTCCAAGCTTTAACTACGAACGTCGCTTTGGTAATTGAATCGATCACAGAGTCTGATAAACTGGAAATGGTGGACGGCTTTAAGGTGAGAATTTGTACCATTTTATATCCATTTCTTTCGACTGTAATCTTTGGTGAATGATTTTTTACTTTTGTATTAATTTATTTTCAAATAATATTAAATATAAAAAGCACGGTTTTTTACACTTGCCTTGGCTCTAATTCCAAGGTGGGAGAAAATTGTGCAAGAATAATTTTAAGGAGGATTCGCTAACACCATTAGGACTCTTAGAGTTCGAGGAATGGAGTTTGATAGTACCCTCCTTACAAACTTATTTAACAAAATTATATTGTATTTCATATTTCTTAGGCCTCTATTTTCCTCTTTTTGCCTTTTTTTAAAGAAACTTTTCCTTTGTACCGATAAATTCCATTAAATCAAAAGAACACAGTAAATTTGTACAAAAACATAGGACTAAAGATATTTTTCTTTCCCTGGTTGTACCAATTAAAATTAACTAATTTTAAGTTGCAACACATTTGTATACGAATTACAGTACCCTCCCACTTATCGCGAGAGGCTGGGACTGGGATTCGCGATATATGACTTCCCCTGCCACATCAAAAATCTTTCTCCCCTTGGGTTTACCCTCATACCTGATTGCTTTAGAAAATCGAATCTGTTCAAAATGTAATGTCAAAATTTGACAATTGAGGAAATAGGTAAAAGAAAACATTAGGAGGTTATTACGTTCATTTTACATACTAATCCTCAAATCTGTATGGTTTATTACAAGTTTTATTCATAAGAAAATTAAAAAAATGGAGTACTCTGGACTGGAAAGGCGTGTAAGTGTTTTCATATAAAACGATTTGGTTTAATTTTTTTTCTAGAATTGATAGCCATTGATAAATTAAAACTAACTTATTAAATAAGTTAAATTGAATGTCAACATTTTTTAAAAAATTGGTAGTGGGATCAAAGCGAGTAGGGGAAGTAGCGATAAGCAGTAGTGCGATAAGTGGGAGGGTACTGTATTTTAATATAATCCCATTATCATTTCAGTGTATATATTTTTAATTGCTTTTCATTTCGTTTTCTTCTTTTAGGTGAGAACAAAGGTAGACCCGCTGAAGTGGCCAATTTTGGATTCCGCCGGGAATCCTGTTTTCTCGGATTCCTCGGATATGAGTTCACACTCTCAAAGCGACATGATCTTCCCCCCATCGCATCCCGAATTCTGCCCAATAGCACGACCCCTGATGGCAATTCCCGCTCCTCCAGTTCCGAAAATTCTGAGCGCATTCATCCCACCCGTGGGAAGACTCAGCGAATCCGAAAGTGTATCTTCCTCGATTGGCGAGACTTTAAACCCAGATGTTCCCGAATTCGTACCCATTATTCTTTCACGACTTGGGGAAATGCGAAATGAGAAAGAGGAAACTATGGAGGACGAAGTCTCCAATCTAACTGAACAGCCAAATATGGAATCTTCTGGCGATATGACAGTGGATGAAAAATCGGTAAACGAAGAAAGGAAAGAAAATAACGAAGAACAGAAAAATGCAGGCAAAAAAGAGTCAACGAATGGCAAAAAAGAAGACAAAAGCGGAGTGCTTGTTAATGGCGAAAAGGAACACGAGCATGTTTGGAAAGAGGTATTTTGATTCTGCTTTAAAAATATTAATTAACCTAATTTTTTTAATCTCGGGATGTCTACCTGACTGCAATTTTTCACTTAATTATACTAAAATTAATATTAAAAGTGTTTTGATATTTTGTTACTCTCAGTTTGTTCATTCACGAAACGGAACAATGAAAAATTCTTCATTTTCGATAATGAGGATAATGACGATAATGACGATAATGTAAGTGATGCTGTCTGCGCCGACATTTCAATCCATCTCTCTGAATAGTGCCACTCGAATAAATGTATGAAAATAGACTGTACCGGATTAATGCTTTATACTACATATAATGAATAATAAAATACTTACCAAATCAATGCTCGTACAAAAGCAACTCGTTTTTGTTAAATCAAAATCGCAACAAAAAAAAACATCCAAATTTATACACTTCGTACTTGCGGGGGGAAAAAACTGACGAGCGGCACTGTTCAGGAAGAGCGGTAGCAAATTCGATGGCGCTTCCGCGTGCATCCGTGTGCCGGTGGGGGAACAGAGAATTCCAGAAGATATATCTGTAATTATGAATTTGAAAAGGGAATTTAAGTTGGTTCAAGGAGATTTTTAAAATATTATAATTCTAAGTTATATATAAGGATTTGAAAAGTAATTATAATGAAGTATATTTCTTACGTGGAACAGTGAATTTTCCAGGTAAGAATTTTGAGTTGGAACAGAACATTTCCCGAAGCCATCATATGTTATTCTGAATTGGATTAGAGAATTTGTGAAGGAAAATATTGTAATTCAGATTTATTTGTATTAATTTATTTTGAAATAATATTAAATATAAAAGGCACGGTTTTTACACTTGCCTTGGCTCTAATTCCAAGGTGGGAGAAAATTGTGCAAGAATAATTTTAAGGAGCATTCGCTAACACCATTAGGACTCTTAGAGTTCGAGGAATGGAGTTTGATAGTACCCTCCTTACAAACTTATTTAAGTAGGCTCCAGCGAGGAGGGATGTTGAATAGTTTTGCGGTAGACTATAGTGATTTCAATAGATGGAAATGCGCTGAATCCAATGGTATCATTATTTACCC
>JAAAKG020133174.1:0-14259 GCA_010014905.2 Druon quercuslanigerum
TCTATTTCTTAGTCTAAATTATAATAAAAATAATTTAAGCGTATTTAAATTTTCCCGGCATATGTCGCCATATTGAATTTTAGTTCAAAACAATTCTTTCATAGTTTAGAGGTCGCTCAAATAGGGCTCCACAATTTAACCCAGAGATTGTAACCACTGTCTAATTGCATGCCTTTTTCGCTAAAATCCTAGTTTTTCTAATTACCTACGTCATGATGATAGGATGAAGATACACTCAGGACTCACCTGCAACAAAAATAACATTAATTAGTTCAATAAAAGCAACTGGAGTCATTTTTGAATTTGAAGTAAATTAAAACTTTTTAAATTATTATTTGAATTATGATTATTGGTAATACGAAATTTCTTGATTCATCGCCTTTCAATTATTATATTTATATTAATAATCATCATAATAACATGTGATGATTTTGCTTCTTGCTTTTTACATCGAAAATAGAAATTCAAGTTTATTTTTTTCTAAAAACTTATACACTTCATATTAGTTGAACTAGGAAAAACAAATCTTTTCAATTAGGAAAAAAAAATTAAATTTAGTAAAAGTTTTAACTATTCCAAATTGTATTAAATTTACCGAAGACAGAAAGAGTTATAAGAAAGTTTATGATACTAATTTTTCTTAGAGCTTCTGATTTTAAACCCATTAAAGTCTCAAAGCATTGTTTGTTTCTTGAAAAAAATAAATTGACTAAAATTATTCTCTTGTAGCCGAGAGCATTGAAGGCAAAATTAAAACTTTTAAAAACCTATCGAGCTCTCAGCAAGACTTTCTTTCGAAAGACTAAAGGAAAAAGTATAATCGCAATTACGTCTCAGTTCAGAACTTTCTAGAATGATAGAAGCTAGTTAATATGAAGAGACATAATATCAATAAAATCAAACTTGGCAACTATATGCTATCTTAAATTCGCCTCTTCTTATCTGCAGTTGTAAGGATCCTTTTTAATTCTAAGAGAAGTATCAAGCTTTCCGAGGAATAAAATGTAATCGTAGAGTTTCTTAATGTAAGCAGTGCTATTATTTGACATGCCCTATGCACTTCGAGAATAGCTTAATAAGTTTTAAAATTACTTTTGTGTTTCAGACCTAACACTATTCCGCCTATTTCAACCTTTTTACTATATAAAAATGTTTGTTTTTTCCCCAGTTTCGAAGGAACTTGTCCCTTCTCTCATTTTTTCGCCTAAATGTGAACTGAATTAACAGGAGCGAATAAGAGAATCCGAATATTCTTGTTTGAACATTTCTTAATTTATTGTAAAGTCTACTATTAAATTTGGTTTAGGCCGATAGCTGTAAAATGCTACAAACTAAAGTAGCCTTTAATAATTCTTCGATGAATATTTTTAACTTTATACTCCCTTAAGGTTTCTTTCCCTTTACGCTACGACGATCCTTGCTTGCTTCTTAATGCCCGCTTCGTGTCTTGGAATAGAAATATTTCTGTTTGAATTTAAGTCTTATATAAATGACGATTGACGGATTAACTGATCACTTCTCCATGACTTTAATTACGTAAGGAATAATGACCTTTCTACTTTTTCAATAAATTTTACTTGATCTCATGCAGAACAAAATTGTATATATATATATATATATAGTTAAAAGCTTTTCATAAGGACGACGGCTGAATTTTACCAGGAGTGGCTGCTATTCTGCAAAATTGTACCCGCTCCCGGTGAATTCGCTATCATGCTTTAGCTGTAATCACGTTACTCGAACGTAAGAAAGGTAGTCAAATCCGGCAAAACACTTATGCACCCTTAGGATTTGGAGCGAGGCAAGGACGACCACTTTCTTCGTTCTGCCCTCAAGTGTCTTAGCATCTTGTTGACACGCAACTCCGTCATAATGTCTCTAAAACTGTATTTCTTCTAATTCTCCTTGGCTATTATGTTTTTGTTAGCTGGTGCCGAAAACTCGATAACGAACATAGTTCGTTACTTAAAGTTTAGGAGAACAATACCAAGCCTCGAGTATGCAACAAAAACAATTGACGAGAATATGAAGTTCTAGTATATGCGGCACTACTCATTCTGGATAATTGACTCAATTTTCCTAGAAGCGCTTAACGGAGCGATAATAGGGCTTATTCCGTATGAGTGACAAATATGGTAACAAAGCACTCTCTGTGCTGCTATGTACCTTTGTATGTACGTTGTGTTTGCACGATTTGAACAGTAAGTTAGAGTGTGTTCTATATGTTTAGGACACACTCTGCAGCTATCATCGAAAAGGACTCGATTAAAAATTTGGCGACGGTATGTGAAAGTGGATTGAACACCATCTTAACACGCCAAAATGGAACCTTTCGTGCCCAAAGGCCATCGTTACAACATCGACTGATTCTTCATATTTCTGTGGAAGATGCCGTGTATCCTCTTATGTAGGAGCTGTTCGGGAAAGTTCTTTTCCCGTAAATATTGAAGACAAGGGCAAGTGTTTTAGCAGTCTCCTTCGCTGCCTGGAACAAAAATTCTGGTCCATCCACTTCTTCGTAATTCCAGACTACCTATGTGTGCTTAACCCAAAATAATTACCGATAGGATTCTGCGTCTTTACAGGGAAATTTATCGATGATCAGATTATCCCGAAATCTTGCTACGCCTTTCTCTAAGTCGCGTTAATCATGCATCTCTCGTCAAATAGGTCTGATTATCCGAATAATTCTGTCATTTAGCATAACTGGGAAGATCTTATACAGCATATTCAGCCGCGTTATTGGCACGTAATTCTTATGTTTAGACAAGTTGCCTATTTCAGGAAGAAGTACTGTCTGGCTGAAGGAAACTTGTTTCACAGGAAGTTCTTGATTCCCTCTATTGGGCATTCCTCCTCAGGCGTTAAGCGGGCATTGCAAAGCTTCTTGAAGCTATTTACCTTCTTTTTGTGTTTATTCAGTGGATGCTGGACATCGTAGATTTCTCTCTAAAATGAGTCGACCTTTTTTGTTTCAAATGCGTGGTCGACAGTAACTGAAGGGTCTTGAGAAAGTTGAGATGGGTCAAAGAAAAATGTTTATTTTCTCTGAACTACCTCGCTTCACTCTATACTTCTTTTAGCGTCAAATATTATCCGTATACTGTCATAAATATGCTGCCTGATGTTCTGCTGCTTTGACATGTTAAGTGCGTGATGACGAACGTGCATTCCACTAAAACTATTGGACCCTGGCCGTGAAATTCCTACCAGATGTTACGTAGTCAATCACACACTAAATGCAGAATGCGTACTGTCTTGTCAAGCCTATCTTTGTGCTGAGTTGATGCATTCATCTTTTAATCTTATGATCAGCCGTTGCCGTTGATCAGCTCGGACTCTTCCTAAAAATCTCCACGAAGCACTTTATCCAGTTTAGACAACGGTTGGTCTTAGTGCTGCTTCTCTTTCTCTGTTTTCCGCTTGTTCTTGCTGCAGTAATATAGGCACCCCGCTCGCATAACCTCTTTTCCGAAGGTCGTTGACACGGTTTTGCTGAAATTCCCGCACCACAGAGCATGCTGTCGTGCCTTCTAACTTTGTCGGCCAGCAGCACTACAGCGGGTCTTCTCTGATTTAATGTTAATAATAAAGAATATTAGGATTTTGCCGGTGCATTGTATTGACTCAGTCTTTATTGGCTGTCTCAAATTCAAGGTAGTCAACATTTTTGTCTGACTCATTCTTCTAAACCTTCGATTGTTTTGAACCTTTCTTACGACTAAGTTTGGTATTAGAGTTTGTTCTTAGAGCTACGATAAAGTATTATTATTAGATTATTATTGAACTTATATTATTATATTATTCATAATAATATCATTTTTGTTACTATGCTCTCTTAATTGTGATAGGATATAAGAGCATCTGTGGCTCAGATGGTCAGGAGCTTGGACGTCACCGAGTTAATGGTGGCTCCGATCGTATACTGCTCTTAGCTAGTCACTTGATTACATTAGAAAAATGTGTCAGTGACTTATGATATATACCCAAACGAACGCATGTAGACTATTAAAAATCGATAATTTTCAAAAATGCCTCCAACATATTGGACTCATTAAAATGTTGTTTTCTAATCTTTTCAGGTGAAGACGATTTTTCATCATTATTCACGGACTGCCTGATGAAGAGAGGATGCTATAAATTAATTTAATACGATGTTCAAAATATTTTACGGTGATGTTGAAGCAGGATCAAAATCATATGTCGATGCTTTCTCAGAGCTACCATCTACCACTTCATAGGTCTTAAGTCGCTTGATTCCTGATGTGCTAAGAAGTTTCTTACAGGTCAGGTGTTTCTTGCGTGCAGAATGCAGAGAACACAAGAAGACGAAAGTTGCGCATGCCTCCTTTTATTACCCGATGCCTTTGCTTACCTATACCTTTGAATATTAGCTCTATAGGTTGCCTGCAATTACAGTTAAGTGGACGAATAACGATGATGATGAAGGCTCTTCCGCCTTTTTTATCACGAATCACGATCTTGTGTCGATTGACTCGAATACAATGATCCGTCTTGATATTAGCTTTCCAATATAAAATGTAATATTCGTTTTCTTTACCGGACAAAGGAATGTTCCGGGTAAGTTGTTGGTAAGTAATGCACGCCACATCATTAGGCCTGTGCCTACATTCTCTTCGAGCCATTATGGGACAATGATCAATCATATACTCGATGGATTCGTTGGTATCTCCAAATAATCAACACTGGTCAACCACAACTTGATGTAACATATATTATTATGATACGTGCACGATTTCAGCTCTTTTCGACACGTATGAAACGAGGCTAAAGCTCCACATTTTACTCCCCCGGGACTGAAAACTGACATCAGAGGTGGTTAATGAAAATTATACATTTATGAGCTCGCATCTTACGATTATGAGACCACTTACCGTAAAAACAGCACAGAAATTTTTGTTCCAGATAATATAATTTGCTGTGTCATACTTTCAGTGTTGTACTTAAAATTTCTTTTTACAAGATTTAACGTGATTTTTAAATTTATAGAACTTAAAAACCAGTACTAACTAATGGAAGTATGAAATAATTGTTTAACAACACGTAGTCTTTATTCTCTGCATTTAATTATATTGATCAAAGTTTTTTGAAAAAAGAAAACAAAAAAGAAAATTTGTTATATTAGGTATGCTTCTATTAATTCCTTTTCCTTCATTTCGATTTCAATACCATATTTCATTATAATTACAAAATATTTATGTAAAGATCTGATGAGAGAAACCAGCTGATTTTCAAAACGTTATCTATAAATTCATGAATAAATTATTAGTCAGGAAGAAGTTTTTTTTAAGGTCCTTTCTTATCTTTTGAAACTAAGTTTTCCCAGGCGTAAAAATAGAAAATTTCATTCTTTCGCAAATTGAAAACTATACGCATTGACGAATATTGCGATTTTTATTTCGAAACATGTTTTTATAAAGCATTGACGATAAATTTGGTCCTGAAGCCTATTCTATAGTCAAAGATTGGATCAACATAAACAATGAGACCAGAGACACAACAGCCAGAAAAAAAATTTTGTTGGAATGCAGTCATCAATCAATGAAAGGAAAAGTATTCTGAATGATTCTAATCCATATAAAAAAATAAATTTCAATCCTCTAACATTTTTACAAATTGATACTTTCAAATTGTTAGATGGACGGAGGACAAGCGGCTTTTTTACATTCTAATACAAAGAGAGCCGGTGGTGTATTCTATACGTCCTCCTACTTATTCGTTGGCCAATACTTTTAGCAAAATTTATTATGATTCATTACCACCTTACATGCATAACATAAAAAATTCATTAGAATTTAAAGATAAAATTTAAAATACTATAATCCCGGATACTTATTTCATGGTGTATTTTGATGTGACTTCTCCTTTTACAAATGTTTTTTCTGGATTTATTTCTCAATGGCACTGACTCTAGATGAAAGTACATAAAGAAAAATACAAGACTTCCTATAGACGAATTAAAAAAGGTATTTCATTTTCTATTAATAACTTTTCTTTAAGTTCGACCATAAGTTCTAACAGCAGACTCACAGTACCCCTATATGGTACTCAGCATCAGCTATATTATTAGAGATTGTTATGCAAGACTTAGAATTCAAAATACTGAGGAAATTTAATCTCGACATTTCCGTATATATTAGATACGTTGATAATTCTTTTTTGATTATTTCTGATAATAAAATCGAGTTTGTTCTTTCACTTTTCAATTCTTCACATAACAGACTACAATTCACAGTTGAAAAGGAAATTAATAACTTAATCAGTTTTTTGAATTTAGAGTTAAAATTATAAAATCCAATAAGTTTTGTAAAGCAACTCGCTCAGAAAGATATCTTAACTTTTTTTCAAGTCAACTAATACAACATAAAATTATAAGTATTAAAACTATTGTTGATTCAGCTATTCTATTAGCAGACGTCTCTTTTCATTCAGAAAATGTAGAATTGGTTAAAAAACTACTATTATTTAACAATTACCCCAATCATTTTGTCGATAAGCACGTTAAAAATAAAGAATTTTTGAATTACAACAGAAAAATAAAAACATTAATATCAATATTAACCCTTAAAGTATACACTGGGGTACAGCTGTACACAGCACATCAGTAGAAGAATCACCTACATTTTTTTATATTTTTATAGTTGTAACATACTTAATTTTAATATTTAGCTATATTATCTATTCTATTTCATAAAATATACTTTTAAGAAGCTACAAAATAAAAATCATGTCAAAATATTAAATAGTTTCATTTTTATTAAGGTTTTTTCATTGGGGTACAGGTGCAGCCAGTGTGTACTTTAAGGGTTAATAACAATTCAACTATCGAGGAAAAGAAACCTATCATCAAACTAGGAAAAGACAGACTTGATTTTTGGGATAAATGTAATGTTGTATACAAAATAACTTATCGTTATAGAAAAGTATATATTGGCAAAACGAAACGTCCACTACAAAATTAGAGTAAAAGAACACAAAAATAGCATTAGACTACATGAAACTTATCATAAGGCAATAAGCCAATATTAAACGAAAAAACACCGAAGTGACTTAAATTTTATGAAATAGGTTGAAGTTAAAATTTTGCATGTTGAACCTAATGAATATAACGTAGCTTTGCTGAAATGGTTTTCATTAAACAAAGAAGGAGATAATAGTATGAAATAGATATCCGCCTTAGATTATTTTAGTTGATCTTACCTTAAGCTTGTTGAAATTTTAACTTAACTATAAGACTAAATTTCGAAGCTCATTTCAAAACATTATTTTTAATTAAAATTGAACTGGCTTATGAAGTCCATCACTTCCTGCCGCTTCTCGTTTCAACTAGCGTATAGATTCATATCAAGCTGGTATAGAAGATAAATCAGTTGATGATATACTTATTAACATTAGACGTGCAAAAAAATTCGATACGATTTCGAAGCGACGTTGTACGCGCTTCGCATGTCGAAAAACCTAATTCGATCCGTGCCTCGTTTGGATCGAATTTTTCGATTAGATCGGCGCGTCACTTGAATTTCGACAACCGAGCTTTGACGAGCTGTGTCGCCGATTTGAATTTTTCGATTCGATCATCTTGTGGATCGAATGTCGAAAGTCCGACTTGATCCGTGCTACGGTCGGATCGGTTTTTTTGATTTGATCGGCCCATCGATCAAATGTCTAAAATCAAAAGTGCGTATTAATTCATAATTGTGATTCCAAAAATCTAAAGCTTTATGCATACAGAATGCAGATTGAAGATCTAGAGAAACATGAAGACATTACGCGACCTATATATAGTCCAAAAATAAACATAAATTTTTCATAAATTTTTAATTAATAATTAAAAAGGTTTTACGTGATTACATACTAAATATAATTATACTAATGTACTAATGCATAGTACTTATGTATAGTCCAATATTGTGTCATTACTTATTATGCTAGCTTTATTTCAATTTTTGCAGCAGATAACAGGTTCGAAAACATTTTTGTTCTAATCTTCTGGAAATTTGTATGAATATTTTTGAACTGATAAATTTAGTTTAAATAAAATATATGTACCTCAAATTTCCAATAAGTTGTATAGTAACATTGAATTACAATTTTTATCGATTGTATTCTACAATATTTTTGTTCAATATTATAAAAAAAAATTGAAACCGATTTTAACTGATTTTTACCTTCCTTACCTAAAAGTTATTTGCAGATGGAATTTTGTTTTTGATTACATTTGTTTGGCATCCTTCAAATAATTTTAGACCAAAAGGACTATAATTTATTAACATAAATTATAATAATATTATTAAATTTCTTTCTTAATATAATTTAAACATAAAAAATTCAAAAAGTATTATTGTTTTTCAATTAGATGCTTACTATGTCGAACTTGTTAGTATTGGGCCTTACTCGAAAAACTCAAAATTCTCCAAAATTTTTGAGCGAAAGCTGAAAAGGAGGACATTTTTGAAGCCGCCATTTTGTAAACAAATACAATTAGTTTAACCTCTATACTTTACTATGTGAACAAGTTTGGAAGGAACACATTATTTTTACTATGAAATAAAATTCTTTGAAAAATAAAAAAAAAACGGATGACCAGAATCTCCCCTCAAATGAAAATTTTAAATTATAATTCAAAACTAAACGACAACAAAAAACAGTCAAAATTTAACTCTTCTGAATTTTCCACTCTTCCAAGATAAAGCATACAAATTTTGCCATTCAAAAACTCTTTATTCAGTCGTTTAATAATAAACATGTTTTAAAATGAAAGTTTTCTAATTTTAATAGGTTTTATTTCAAGGGTTTAAAAATAAACATTATCTTAAATAAAATATTTAAAATGGTAAAGTATTAAATTCACAATATTGTGATTATAAAAATTAAATGGTAAGGGCTGATAAAGACTACTAGATTTCATTATTTAGGAACCAGTGGAAACAAAATATTTTAAAATATAGAAACTAAATGTCGTCATTTTTATCTTTGGGAAAAATTTCCGGTTTAAACATTTTTTCCAAATTTATTCAATATTCATGATTAATGTTGTGAATATAGCATCTGTATCACTTTTTTAAAATACAACATTAAACTGGAAACAATTATTGAAGAAAATATAAAATGAAATTTTGAACAGTTTTTATTTTATATTGAAAATTTAATTTTAAATTTGCGTTGAAATTTTATTACCTGAATTTTTTACTGTTGGAAATTAAAGAAAATCTTTGGAAATTTAAATTTTTTGGTTATAAAATGAAAATCTTATAATTTGGTTGAGAGTTTAAATATTTTTTTAACAAGTTATGATATTTAATTGAAATTTCAACGTTTTGTTCGGTTGCAAATTTAACTGTTTTTGTGGAAAATTGAACAAGGCGGTTAGAAATTAATTGCTTTTTTGCAAATTCATATTCTTCAGGATTGAAAAGTCAACAGGTTTGTAAAAAATTCGTATTTTTGGCTTAAAACTTCAACAGTTTGATTGTAGTTGCGTTTCATTCATGCCTATCAAAGTTTTCTTCTTTGAAAATTCAAGAATTTTTATATGAAATTGAACTATTGAGTTGAAAATAAACTTTTTTGTTGAATAATCATATTTTTCATATGAAATTTAACTGCTTTATAGAAAATTCGTATTTGTGGCCTTAAACTTTGAGATTGTTTTTTGGATACGTACTTTCTAACTCAGATGTACTGAGTATCTGATGAACAATTATACCCACTTAAACAATAGAATACAAAATTTCAAATAAGTAACGAGAAATTATGTTTGATAATTCTTTAATCTGTTTTCCCATTTTCATTTTCGAATAATTTATTTATGGAAAAAAACGGCATGTTTCGGTTTATTGATGGACTATAGTCACCTAATTAAAAGAAGGTATGTAAAAAAGCGAATCACAATTTAAGGCACACCTAATATGGGATTCTCCAACGCATGGGCCATTCGAATCGAAAAGCCGATTCGAAGGTAGGTAGTATTGAATGTCGGTTTTTCGGCATTCCATCAACAAGCCGATCGAAACGAAAAATTCGAAAAGACGCAAGATAGTGCGCGTCGAAGATCGGTTTTCGACATTCGAGTGACGGGCCGATCGGAGTCGAAGAATTCGAACCGACCGTGGCACGAATCAAATGACTGCTTTGCAGCATTTGGTCGGTGGATCTATCATGTATTCTAATCTTATGATAAATACTACTTAGTTGTTTTCTCAATTAGTACAACGCCAAATAGAACCATTAGGCACATTTTCCCTAACTCCTTGGCCCTTTCTCGTCCTACCATGTTTCCTAGGGAATCGTCATATTCCGTCCTACCTCGCATCTTGTCTTCTTCCTTTTTTAGTGAAACAACATTTTCCCTTTCATTCTAGCCATCGCCATCTTTCTTCCTCTAGACCGATTTCTGCTTGAAAATTCAACTTCTTGGTAAAAATTTAATTATTTTTCTGAAAATGCAACTATTTTTTTAAAGCTCACCACTTTGGTTAACAACTTAACTATATTGCTAAAAATTAGTTTCATTTTTGGTTCTAAATATTTTTTTGACAATTCATCTTTGCCATTTTGGTTAAAAATACAGCTGTCTGATTGAGGATAAATCTGGTCGGGTTAAGGATTCCCCAATTTGTTGAAAATTCGTTTTTTTTCTTGGTTGACTTTAACTATTTTTTATTTAAAATTTTATCTTTTTTGGTTGAAATATTAACTTCTTCATGTATCATTGAAAATTCATCTTTTTTAGTTAAAGATTTAACAACTTAGTTAACTATTCATCTGATTTGTAAAAATTCATTTTTTTGAAAGAGAAGGTTGCATTATTTTAGTTGGAAATTTAACCATTTGCATGGTAACGAACTTTTTGTAATTGATATTTTCGGATTGAATATTTACCTTGTTTCTAGATAATTTACGATATGCGTTCAAAAAATAAACAATTTGGTTGCAAAATAACTTTTTGTTAAAAAGTCGTCTTTTTTATTTCAATTCAACAGATTAAAATTTTTCTCTTTGTATTTCGTGATAATTATCCTGCCTCATTGATAGTGGCAACCTAGTCTATAAAAGATGATTCAACAGGTATACGACCTTCTAAAAGGAGGTTTCAGAGGACTGAGAAATATTCTCGATTCCAGGAACATTGCTAAAGATTTAACACTTTTTCGAAATATGACAACATTTCCGGAAATTTATAGAATCATTGTCACTAAGTGATAAACTTTAGTTATAATCTCTTAAAGGAAACATTAAGTTTCAGATCGGGGAATCTGAAATTGATTCATTCCTGAAACTAAAAAATAATTTTATGAAAAAACCACTATTAGTGATTTATAGTCCTCGAGGTCGTACATAATTACTCTACGATGCCAGCTGGATAGGGTCCGAAGCAGCTTTTCCGCAACAAAAAGTTGATTACAAGCTGGAGCCAGTCTTCTTTTTTGAAAAAAATACTACTGAAACTGAGAGCCAATATCGGTTTGGAGTTAGAGGTTCTTCATACATTATTAGTGATTGACAACCTTTTTGTATTTATTTGCAGGGAATTAAATTTAAAATAGTGACAGACTGTAATTATTTAAAGCTTGCACTTGACAAGAAAATCAGCGAATTAGATTCTGAAACTTCATAATTGTGTGCGATACTCGAAGCGCGCTCATATAGTAATTTTGAAATGTGAAATGAAATTATATATCGGAAAAAAGAAAATTACTTACTGTTTAATAAATTGAAGAATATGGAAAATCACGGACATTTAGGTGTCACGTTGAACTGGAACATTTTGGTTCTGCTACTACCAGGGAAGCTTTAAGTAGTACTTACTGGTTTTTCTAATTTGCATAAAAAATTCGATAAGTACATTCAAATTTGTTTAAATTATAGGTAATTTTTGTGTTTACCAAAATCTCAGGCTGGCGCATAAAAGAGGACTAAAAATGTATTGAAAAATAGTATAAAGCAATTTTGTAGAACTTTTGAAAACAAATAATTTTGATCTCTTGTCTTTTTACCGTATCTTGCATAGTTTCACGGAAAATTTAAATTATTACGTTTTTCAGTTTGAATTTCCATGGCCATAAATATTAGCAGTAGAAGGCTAGTTAACGAACTTGACCTGTTTTTTCAAACCACAAACTAGTGTGTAAAAGGAAATCGGAATTGAAAAAATTTTTCGAAAGTTATCGTGTCCTGAGACTACAGACAGACAGTCAGGCATGTTCCTAAAAACTATTTTTTCTGACTCAGGGAGTCTCAACACGTCGAGAATTAAAGAAAACTTGATAAGGTCAAAATCACACAAATCCCAGACATTCCATCATGATGAGAATGTAAAAATGCAAATTTTCCCGCCAAACTAGGGGTGCTATTATAAAGTACGAACAGATTTATATTCATATGATGTTGGAGTCTAGGTCATGTTAAGAAAATTCGTTAATACCCCTTGTGTATCAAAGAAACATATTTCAAAATTGAAAGTGTCATATTTGGTCAGATATGATGGGATTTTAAAATACCCCAAAATACGTTTTCTTACGTTTCTTTCTTTACGTTATCTGGCCGAATTAAAAAAATTTAACTACTTTGCTTTTATGTCATCTATTTTCATCGAAAATTCAATTGTTTTATTAAAAATTCATCCTTTTAGACAGAAAACTCATCTTTTACAGTAAAAATGCATATTTATATATTTTAATAATATATAAATAAATAATAATAATTTACATTAAAAATAATAATCAATAAATGTTTTTTAATGAAATGGTACTCTTTTGTTGAAAACTGAACATTCTTAAAAAACGACACTCTGGCTTAAAAGTACAATAAATTGGTCACAAGTTGAACTGTTCTATTAAAAATTTAATGTATTTTGATCTAAAATCTTAGGAATTTAAAGCAATTCATATTAATTTTGACACGGAAGTTACATATCCGTATTTTGAGACTATTTTTGACTAAGAACTCTGATATTTTAATATATTTGGCTCAACATAAGTTATTGACAGGTGGTGTCATAGAAGCCAAAAACTGGTAACTTATTTTATAGACGGTCCCTTAAATGTAAAATATATAATTGTGTATCATATTTTATACTTCATATAGAATTTTCAGTTAATATATTTAGGTAATTAATATTTTTCAACACAATAAATTATGAAATTAAAATTTATTTTGCAAAAGTAAATATATTTCAGATAGGGATATTAATAATTGCTCTCTCATATGGGGACTGTGACTCGGGTGCAAAAGAAAGAGACAATATTGCTAATGAACTTCCAGCTTTTTGCTTCATTGAGCAATGCCATTTTTCCTGCTTTCGAAATTTCCATTGTTTGAATTCAGCAAAACAGTATATAGTTCATCCGTACATTTCGTTCAGTATCATTTTCCTGTTCTCTGATACATACTCGTATTGAATAATGATTCGAAACCAAATCAATCCCTTCTTCATCCAACGATATTTATGGTTGTTAGATCACATTTTTTTTCTTATTAATATATTATTTATTTTTTATTTATATATTTTTTTTATTTCTTCCTAATGCCTTAAGCTCCACATGAATTAAAATAAAATTGAACCAAAAACCATTTTTTCGAACTCAAAATTTATTTTATAAAAAACTCCTTTCTCAATCCTTAACGTTTCGGTACAATGCGTACCTTTTTAAAAAGGTTTTAACCGGAATAATTATATTTTTACAATTCGTAATATTCAGGAGTATAGATCCTCTTGTAGATTGCATTGAATAAATACTTTATTTAAATTATAATTTAACAAAAAGAACAAACAATGAATTTCTAATAGGTAACATCACGATTTTCAATGGTACTGTTTTCTCCTTTAACAATAAATTTTATAAAATAAACTTCAGGTTGCCCTGCAAGCTGTAAAAAAAAGAGCTGTGAAATTATTAGATTTCACACCTATTTTGTACAAACGTAATGACGATGATATTTTAGCTACTGTACTACTGACAAGAATAAAGTTTTCTTAAATGCATTTAAGAGTATTGAAGATTGTATAAATTTCGTTTTTTATTAAAAAATTGGTACAAAAAATCTTCTTAGTCTGGTAGATATTTAGATTTTATAATTTACACAATTTAATTTATCACAATATTGCTTTAATAAAATGTTTAGTAGATAGATGTGTTAAATTAAGTGATATTCAATTCAGAAAAGAAAATTAAAATCAATCAAAAGTAACTTTAGTACATAATGATTATCCGCTTGAGTTAGTAGACAACATTATTA
>JAAAKG020133175.1:0-14259 GCA_010014905.2 Druon quercuslanigerum
ACCATGCTTTCTCGATACGACCGAATTGCTTACTTTCATTGCGGCCACGTTATTTTCAACAATAACAACCAGAACACGATGTTCAGCAGCTCAAAATGTACCTAACCAATTATTTCAAAGCTTGCATATGTCTTACAAAAAAAAAAAAAAGTTAAACACACTTTTCAAGCTGATTTTGCTTAAGGGGGTCGGTTTCGGACCACTCTACCCTACATTAAAAAGTTTTTAAAAGAATTCTTATTATGAACTGATTTAGAAACTTTCTAAAGAGAATTAAATTTCTGGACCAGAACATGAAAATTTTTTTAAATGATTATAATTGTGAGTTAAAATGGAGATTTATCAAAAGAACTAAACTTCTGGATTTGAACAGGGAATTTTTTGTCGAAAATTCGTATTTTTTAGTTATTAATTATATTATTTTATTAAAAATTCACCCATATTAGTTACAAAGGCAAGTAATGGATTGAAAATTAATGTATTCTGTTTATAATTGACCTTATTAGCAGAAAATTAATCTTTTTGATTTAACAATTAGATTTTTGGTAAAACGTTGAACACTTTCCTCGAAAATTATTATTTTTGATGAAGATTCACAATTTTAATCGAAAATTTAATTTTGCTGAAATTGCGTTTTTTTATTTTCTTTACAATTGATTTTCTTGACTTAAAATGTATTTATTCTGCTTTTGGTTAAAAATAAATATTTCACGTTAAATGCGATCTTCCATGGGTAAAAATTCATGTATTTTGTTAAAACTTCGTCTTTTTTGGGTAGTTCGAAATTCTTCATTTTCATTGAAGATAATATTTCGTTCAAAATTGATCTTTTTTAGTTAATATGAAAATATTGAAAATCCGTTTTTAAACTGAAAATTTATTCTTTCTTTATTGAAAATTAACATTTTCATTGAAAATTCTTCTTTTTCGGTTGAAAGGTCAACTCTTTTTTTAATCGACTTTTAATATTCAAGACTGAACTATTTTGGTCAAAATTTTACTTCTTGGGTACAAAATTATTCTTTTTTATTAAAAATTCATCTACTTGGTTGAGTCTTAAACTTTTGTTTTAAATTTTTTTCTGTCGGTCCAAATTGTTGATAATTCGTTTTTTAGAAGCAAATAAATTTTGTAAACTGAAAATTAAACTCTACCGTTTTTGGTTAAAAAAATTATCTCTTTTATTCAAAAATTTAAATATTTAATTTATAGTTCATATATTTTGTTCAAAATTAGTCTTTCGGTAGACAATTAATCTTCTTTGTTGCAAATTCATCTTTTAGATAAAAAAAATCATCCTTCTTTTTGTTGAAAATTTAACTGCTTTTCAAAGAAAACCTAAATAATGATTTATACTTTTATTATTATTAATCTACTTTTTCGACTTATATAATTATAGATATTTCTGATCTGCAAATTAATAATTTTTCAATTCTAAGATGATTCGGAATTTGGGGCTCGCAAATGAAAATTTTATATCTAAAATATTTTATGAAAATGTTTATGGTATTGTTAAATATTTTGTATTCAATACGTTTGCAACAACAAAGGATAATTTTTTTAAATAGTGTTCTAATTTATTTATATATCGCAAATTATTCTTTACCTCATGTAGTTAACAAATACCATTTCGCATTTTGGTAAAAGTTAAATTACCTTATAGAAAACTTACCATCAAATGATCCTAGTTGGATCAATAGTTGCCTATGTGAATCTACCTTGCCAACGACTGACTCACGTTTCTCGGAAGCTACACAAGAGAGTTGAGTAGGTTCAGAAATGTAAGGGATGATATAGGTGGCAGCACCTGATAGAAAATTTTCCCTTTTCATCTAAATTATTTTATTTTTAATCTAAATATATTTTAACTAATTTAATGTTAACTGCAATATTTTTAAGTTTTAAAACTTAAATTAAATTGTTTTAAATTTCTAATGAAAACGACTAAAATTTGGAAAGTGTAAGGAGCAATTTAAAGTTCGACAATTCTAAAAAATTGAATTTAGAACCCCTCAATCGTAAATGATATATTATTAAAATTTTAAATAAATTTAACATTTTTAAATTTTAAAGTGATTCGGCGTAAAATCGCCTCAACTTCCTGGTAATTATTTGTTGTTGTAATTTTAGGGTTGATAATACAGATCAAGGAAAACCTAAGTATAAAGAAATTTTAAATAAACTGAAGTTGAACTAAATTTTATTACTTTGTTGTAAATTTAACAATTTTGATGATTGCTCTTTTGTTATTGTAGAAAATTCGTCTTTTTGGATTAAATATTCAGTTATTTTTGTCCAAAACTCAACTACTTAGTTAAAATTTTTTTCTTGTTATAAGTTAATATTTTTCTCTTGAAACTTCGTCTTTTTGTCTTATTAATTAAACATTTTGTATGGCAATTTTTGTCTTTATTGACTGAACAATCTTTTGTTTTGTTGAAAATCATCTCTTTTATGGAAACTCGTCTTTTCATTTAAAAATCCATCTATAAACGTAGAAAGTTTTTTGTTGAAAAAAGTCTACATGGTTTTTGGTTTAAAATAAAAATAGTTTTTAGTTAAAATATCAAATATTACATTTTTCCTTTATCATATCCTCATATGTTTTTTTTTTTTTTGTAAAAAATTATTCTTTTTCATTAATAATTTAAATCTTCTGTTAAAAACTCCCTTTTTTAGTTGAAGAGTCATCATTTAAATTTTTCATTTATTTCTGCAATTGAAAATAGATCTTTTTAGTTAAAAAATCATTTGTATAATCAAAAACTCGACTTTTTGTAGTAGAAAATTTAATTATTTTGGTAGAAAATTGATATTTTCGGTAGATCATTTAACCTTTCTGTAAATAAAAATGTGTTTTTCTTTTTCTTTAAAATTCAACTAATTTGTCAAAAATACGTATTCATTGGTTTTAACCCACTTTTTTTAATTCAAAATTAAAATATTCTTTCGTGCAAATACATGAACTATTACACTTTTTCAGGGAATCCTGAATTTTTGAAGATTTATATCACATTGAAAAAAAATGTTTAACGCTTAAAAAGTATTGATAATGTTTAAATACTAAACTTTTTAATTAGACAATTTTCACTGCTTTCACTCAAACTTTTTGAATTTTGTAAACAACCAACTTAAAATTTTTCCATTTCAAAGGATTTCTTTCAGGATGACGTTTTGATATTCAAATCTTTAAATGGTTCAATATTGATGTTTTATTGATCTCAATTGCGCTCATTTTTTTTTAAATTTCCATTTGTATTTCTGTTCCATTCTATTGTATTTATTTCGTATAAGTATATTATCCTATCATATTTTACCGTAAATATTCAATATTTTTCGTGTAACATTTTTTTATATCTTGCATAGTTAAATATAAAAAATTTGACTTTGATTAGCATCCTGGAATTTTCCAAAAAACTAACCAGT
The DNA here is from genome assembly GCA_010014905.2 of Druon quercuslanigerum. Taxonomy (NCBI): domain Eukaryota; kingdom Metazoa; phylum Arthropoda; class Insecta; order Hymenoptera; family Cynipidae; genus Druon; species Druon quercuslanigerum. The sequence goes on from JAAAKG020133175.1 coordinate 3,427, forward strand.
CAAATATATCCCTAGTGTGAATATTGAAGAATGTTTAAAAACATTAACGATAAAAATTTCGTAAAATTTGGTATACATTTTCACACCTATATTTATTTAATTTAAAAACTTAATTTTTCCTCTATAACCAAAAAAGTATCTCTTCTTGAATGATGGCGTGTTATCCTCTCTTAAGTGAGTTTTTAACCAAAAAAGCTCAGATCTATCATTTTTTCAATATATTTTAAGTTACTAGACGAAGGAACGAGTTTCAGCCATCGTCGGTTTCGTTTCCGTTATACATTTTTAGTATTCGGGCTGAACCGTACGTTGACGTTGACGTCGCAATCTATTTCCTGGTCCAAAGAAGAAAGACTTCGTCTGAAGTTGCGGTTTAGGCTATCCACCCCGATCCCTTATCACATCGTTCTGACGGAATTAAAAAACTATCAAGTTAACCAAGTAATTTAGTGTACGTAAAGCACAATTTACATTTTCATAATGAACATTGAAAATTAATCGTTCCTGCCACTACTGACGCTTCTCAATGAACTTTCTCTGCCCCGGAGCGTCGTTCTCGTTGAAATTGCCTGTTGGAATTAAGCGCGTGACTTTGACGTGATGTCAATCCCTTTTATACTAACTCAATTATTTTGTGATTTATTTTTTATCCCTGTTGTATTTTTAAAAATATATATGTCATTCAATATTTTGTTGTTACTGGATGCTTTGCAATCTTAATAGATTGATTTCATCTTTAAATATTTTTATACTTCAACATTATTTTGAGACTAATATCATAGAATTTGTATAAGATTCCATTAAAATTCTTGACTAAAGCTTTTTTTGGGCGACATATTATTATAATCATTATATGATGGTAACGAGAACCTATATTGTACAGGTATCATCATACCCTGAAAATAATTCAATTTTCTTCGAAGATGGCTCAAACTGAAGGTTTTGGTATGCAGACCCTCTTTTAAATAATTATATAATTTGGTGATATTTTTTGTCATCAGTGGATAAATTATTCGAAAAATTATGAAATTTAATTTTTTCCTATCAATATGGAATCTTTTCTTTTAATCTGGATTGCCTTTAAAGATTATTCAAATTAAAATTCTTGATACGTATAGGAAATGAAATTTGCAATATTGCGGTATTGCTATTTTGGTATGGGATCGTACATAATAAGAAAAGTAAAGAATTTTTTCGATACCCATACTGAAATATTTTCTTTTAGTTCGATTTTCATCAAAGATGGCTGAAATGATAGGACTTATTAGGGAGATTTTCTTTACAAAAATGTATATGTTATAGTAATATTTTTTTGTTATCAAATATTAAAACAACAAGTTAAGAAATTTAACCTTTCAGACTACTCTATGATGTGTTTTTTTAATGTTAATATATGTTCATTCAAAAATAGAATTTTCTATATGATAGTATGGCTTTTCTGTTAACACTGTGCAAAATGTTATGAAAAAAGAGAAAAATGTTTTTTATTAGAGATTTTTATTTAACAGTGGATAACAAATTAAAAAAATTAGAAGACTCAGTTTTTGCGACCACTACGCTGGATTCTTTCTAAGTGTTTCGATCGTCTTCGAAAATGATTGAACTGCAAAGTTTGGCATATAGATTTGCATTGAATATAAAAGCTTTAATATTAGTGTATTGCTTTTTGTTAAAAGCTTGTTAAAAGGGCGAAAATTATATACGGAAAGAATGTTTTTAAAATTGAGGTATTATAAAGATAAAAATATTCTTTAGTTTATAGCAGAAAAATGATGATTTCTGATCGTCATGCAACAAATTAAGTCTCTTCATTTTCCTTCCATTCCCAAATAAAAATTTTTTAATCTTGAAATTTTAAGTATCTCGAGCGTTTAGAAAAGGAAGATGATTATATATTACGGTTTTATAAACAGAGCGGAATTCATTGTTAAAAACGTTATATTAGCAAAAAATTTTCTTATTTAAAGATGCCCGAAACCATACGATTTTCTTTAAATTGTTTATTTCTTCTTGGTATACTCGTAATATTATAGATACAAATATTTTTGAAAATAATCTTTACCTGTACAAACTAGATTTAATCTGCTGGACATTTGTGCCTTAATCGACTGCAAACAAATTTTAGTGGTTGAAAGTACCACTATACTTGGTTTTTAGTTTGATTAAAGATAAGAAGCTTAAAATACTAAAAAAGGGAATTTTTAAATAAGGACTGGGCAAGGACCATAAATGAAATTTTACAGGATGTACAAAAAAAGTTTTCTGCGATAGATGTTCAAATCTAAAATTTGATAAGCTTATAGAAGAATGTATTCTCCAAGAAATTTAGATGATAGATGTGGGATCATTATTAGTTGATTCAAAATGTTGAAAAATAAAAATATTTCTCTGTCACATGATAAACAATTTACTTAAAATTATAGAACCATTTGACTATTATGAGAGGGTATTTACTGGCGTTTTACGAAATCTTTAAATAAGATTTAACAGTTCAATTAGAACTATTTATTGTTTGTAAAAATATTGATAGTCAACCAAACAAAATACTTTGGAAGTTTACTGAAAAAAGTATGAGTGTAAACAAAAAAGTTTGTTGTGCATTTGCTGATCTTGAGAAAGCCTTTGAGAAATTGGATAGAATTAAGCTTTGGGCAGTTCTGAAAGAGGACCCTAGAAGAAATAAAAACAAGATACATAAAGAGATAGATAGATAGAATGAAGTTGAATTAAAATTCTATTTGTATTTCTGTTTTATTCTATTGTATTTAATTTTCTACAATTCTATTATATCCTATCATATTCAACCTTGCATAATTAAACATTTTTCGTCTAACATTTTTGTTTATGTCTTGCATGGTTAAATAAAAAACCTGGCAATGCCAAGAGAAGGATAAGAGTAATGTTAACACGGTTGGCAGGCAATTCCTGCTGAATATATTCGGTAAAACGCTATTGGGTAAAGTCAGTAACACAGTAAAAACAAAGTGCGAATCTAACGCTCATTCGAGGGTATCATTTACCTGCAACAAAAATTAGGCTTGGTAATGTGAATGATACCACTTTACAAGGTATCGTTTCCCTTGCACTTGGAGTACGAAACGTCGCCTGCTGTCAATTATTTTTACAGTTTTACGGCAAAAAAAATCGATGAATTGCGTACCCCAACTACGAGCGAGATGGAAGACCATCTTAAAATGGCCTACAAAAAATTGATCCCAGAGTTTTTACTATGAATGGGAGGATGCTTACAGACTAAGATGTACAAGAAACTCTGTTGGACTAGACTGAATGTTTTCTGAGATTTTTTTTTTCATTCTGAGATAATGAAAGGAAAACGATTGACGAAAGAAGCATTTTTAGGTAAAGTGAATGTTAGCGAATTCAATGGCAGTTCAAGCAAAGGTTGGTGGATATACGTGAATAAAACTCTAAAGAGTAAAGATATAAAGATCTATAGAAACACAAGATCTTGCTTGAAAAGGTGTATAGATGCGAAGGGAGTTTACGTTGTATGCCAGGACAGGAAAGTGTGGAAAATATAGTTTATAAGAAATGTGTTATAAAGAGTGTCATAAGAGTGATAATTGCATAGAAATCCTCTTTTAAATTTCCTAATTATTTTAGAAATTGTAACTATTCCTATTAAATTCAGGCTTATTTTTTGTATAAAATATCATAAATACTTCGAATAAAAGTTTAAACAACACAAAATACAATAAACTACCAGAACCTATTTTCTTTTCGATGTGCTCCAGAAGAAACCTTTAATGAATCCTTGTATCATTTTTATTTTCTTAAATATGTATTACAAAATACCCACTTTGACGGTATGCAAACAGAGAATATTTGGAAAATGCTGCATTTAATAAAATCGCCCTTTATAGCTAACAATATTTTAAGCTTCTGAGGCATTCTACTGATAGTAGTAAAACAGTTTAAAAATGGACAAATCTAAATGGAACCTAAAGTGAAAGCAGATAGGCGGTAGGTATAACAAGTTTTCATCTCTACTGAAAAATCTGACGTCGGAACCGACATCGGAATATGCACCGTAAACGATGCAGGAAATGATATCAGAAACGACGCCGGAAATTGCAACGTAACCGACGTCGGAAACGTAATCGAAATTCAGGTAAATATTTTATTGGCTTAAAAAACTATTTCCCCACATCATATTTTTTAACATTTAAAACAAAAAAATATCCCACAAATTAAAAAGTATATTTCTTTGACCTAAACAATGTGCGAGTGTAATGAAGTAGTTCGTACTTCAATTGTAATACATATTTACTTAAATAAACAACTACAGTTTTTTCAACTTAAATTATAATTAGGATTATTATTGTTATGAAAAATCGACCAAAAATCCACCTTCAACGGGAATCGAACTCGTATCCTTTAGTATCCTTAATCAAGATTTTAAATTATCTGACTTGTTTTAATTAAATATTTTTAATAAAAGCAATAATAACAATAATTTAAGTTTAAAAAAACTACAGTTTTTCATTTAACTAAATATGTATTAGAATTGACGTACGAAGTACTTTCTTACACTCGCGCATTGTTTAGGTCAAAGAAATATATTTTTTAATCAGTGGGATATTGTTTTGCTTCAAATAGTTTTTTGAGTCTGCAAAATATTTGCTTGACTTTAAAACATATTTCATTCTAACACTTCAAATTTCTTTCATTCAAAGTAATATTCCTCTACAACCATCATACTTATAATTACATATTAAAAACAAATCACACCGGAACCGTTGTCGGAAACGACGCCGGAAACGACTCCGGAAACGACGTCGGCTCCCATCTCAAATTCCGATTTTGTTTTCGTCGGTTAGGTTGTCATTTTCGACGTCGTTTCCGGCGTCGTTTCCGATGTCATTTCCTACGTCGTTTCCGGTGCAGTTTCTGATGTCGTTTCGGAAGTCAGATTTTTCGATAGGGACTCCTTGTATTCCTATTCAATTTTTTTCCTACGTATGTTTTAAAAAGGCATTTGCATTGGACAAAAAAATTTAACTTCGTTTCACATATACAAACTTTCGATGTTTTACAATCTGTCATTACATGAGAATGTATTGCTAGATAAAAGACGTATTATATGTGGATATTTACTGTAGAAAACTACTGAATGCAGATTTACAATTGAAATATAAAACTAACAATTACACTTATTTTGCATCAAAGAATTTATTAGAATAGAAATATTTTAGTTAGTCATTGAAAATTTAATATTTATATCATGTTTATACGTATAAATTTTGTTTTTAACCTTTAATATGATTTCTTTTTTGCTAGGGTTCAGCTGACAAATCTCGTACTTCTTTTATAAACTATATGTTCACATGATTTCAATTTCCTGAAAATGATTTATTAATTAATTATGTCCACGAGGGGTGTCTCACTTAGGATTCCTTTTGCGGAATCGGAAGTTTCAAACGCTCTACAGTCACTCACGTTTAAATATCTCTTTGTTTTCTAATGATTTCTAATCATTAGAAACTGACTGAAAAGAATTTATAAATGGTTTTAAGTAATTGTGACAATAGGAGTACTGAGGATGAAATTTAAAATAAGAATTTAGTAGTTAATGTAATAATGAACTCACATAAAAGTGAAAAGCGTAACAATTGCAAGGCGGCATATATGATCGACGCAACATATGAAAATATTGTAAATAGTCCACAATGACCAAGTCAAGTTTTATGGCAATGATTTTCAACTTGTTTAAATAAAATCTTTTTAAAAAACTCATTACAGAACTTTCTTATCGGCTATTCGGCTGGAAATAAGAAGAATCAAAAGAAAAAGTCACGCATTATTATAATTGTTATAAACCGTTTTTTTTTTTTTTTTTTTAAATGTGGACTTTATGATTTTGCTATATTAATTTGTTTTATCATCTGAGTTCATGTACATTTTTAAAAAAATTATATAAGTTTCATAATATTTGTACAAAGAAAAAAATTGTTGATCATTTCCCAAAATATCTGAGATATCGGTATCTTATACAATTCAAAAGGAATCACAGTTTGAAAAAATCGCTAATTTCAATATGTCGCATCAAAAATTTTGTCTAGCAAATGTTTGTTTTAGTTGTTTATAAAAATATTCACTGCAAATCTTTCTTACAGAAACTTGAATCAGTTATAGTGAAAACATAATTTTTCATGCCAAAGTGACAAAGCTTTGAATTAATTCATTTACGTTGCTTGCAAGATTAACGCTTGTAATTTGAGAAATATGATTCAACCTATTTAATTTTTAAGAAAATCTGCATCGGTTCAGATGATGGAGGAAAATCCGCAATTTGAAAACCAAATATTTTACAATTTTTCACAAAAAATGTTTACAACAATTACAATTCTTAATGTTTCGTAGAAATTTTCACTGACGATCACTCTCACAGTAATTTAAAGTTTTTCCCGGTGAGGAAAATTTTTTTAGACACAAACTACAATATGTTGGAAATACATGACATATTCATGATATTCGAAATTAAATAATAAGAATTGTTAATTGCTAATTTTACATTAGATAAACGTTCATGTTTCAGCCTGCTAGCCTTAAAAAATTGACTTGCTTACACTTTTATTTTTACAGAATTTTCTTACAACTAACTCTTTAAAAAGTAACATCCATCCACACATTATCTGTAAGCCGACCTTGCCTTCCTCGCTTCGCATCGCCTCGCACGCATGTCGCTACTTTCTCGCTTCGCACGCATGACGCTATTTTCTTGCTTTGCCTCGCCTTGCCAGCCTCTGCCTCCGCAGCCAATCCCTAATCCTTATCTACTATTTACAGTATGTACAATTTTCTTAAATCTGCTTTCTCTCCTATATACAATCTTTCCTTCTCCATTCCTCTTCCTCTGTGGCGTATTGAAAAAAAGTTATTTATTGTGAATGTGAAAGGGTTGTGTAGAAAAATTATTGTCTGTTTTCAAAATATCAAACTATATTTAAACACACAACAAGAAATACAATAACTGTCAAAGAACGGTGATCTGAAAAATCGCTAGCAGAAGACCGACTCGGACGACGAGTTCTGAGCTCGGTGGAGGCGAAAATTATAATGAATTTTTTAAAAATGAGTCGCAGACAGGGTAGAGGCCGATGATGCAAAGTGCAGTACATTTTGAGTAGGGGTAGCTGAGTTGCTTCTATTGGACAGTGAAATTCAAAGAGGGAAAATATCGGCGACATCCACTAAAGTTGACTTTTGGCAAGGGTCAGTCCTACCTGACAAAAGTGCACGTGATGAAGATAACCATCAATCGAGAAACTGGTTTATGAGTTGACCCTTGGCAAATTTCTAAAATAGCCCCAGTAAAGATTTAGGATGAAACTTGCGGTATGAAGTAGTTGAGGACTTATGAAGCAAAGAGAGTAATTTAATTTTACAATTCTGTTTTCAAAAAATATCGAAATCTGAAAACTATTTCTCGCCAAGGTTACGAGCTTAAGGGAACTGTAGAATTTTAAAAGATGAAAGGATTTACAATTTTGTTTTGGAAGTAATAAACAAATTAAAATAATAAACGAAAACGTGCCATGCTAGGTTACAAAAAGTAGACGATTCACTACGTGAGAAAGTTCGGTAGTAAACTATTTAGAAAATATCTGTATAAAAAAAGAGAGAGATTAGATTAAAATTGATGAACATGGGACTCAACATCCTCCTTCCTTCACTTCTTCTCTATCTTACACAACACCTCCTTCACCCATGCCACTGCCCTTTTGTCCCCCCTTTCATGCAACAATACCACAATGCTTATGCCACTCCTTTCCACCTCTTCACACTCCTGCAACCAGTGTTCCACTTTTGCATCCCCCTTCCCGCACAATTCACACATCCTCTTCTCTCTAGAAAGCCAGAACCTATTATAACCCTCCACGCATCCGCATCTCATTATATTCCTAATTTTACATATAAAAGGCGAATACAAATCTCTTTATCATAATATAAAGCAGTGCAAAATTACAGCAGTGAGTGGGGCGATGGTCGTGGGGGCTAAAGCGCAGGCTTCGGACCCACTCTGTCGGCTTGTAGGTTCGATTCCTGCCTCGCACTCTAGAAGAGCCTCGGTGGCCCATGCGGTGAACAGTATCCTAGCAAGGCAGTTGTTCATCTCCTGAGATTCGTGGGACCGGTACCTCTAGAGAAAAAGGTGTTCTTTAAGTATTTAAGACTGTTGCTTTTGGTGGTTCGGAACCCAACTTAAACTGTAGGTCCCCCTCCTCCCACCACCGAGTAAGTGTGTGGGAAGTGTGTGAAGGAATAGGGAAGAAGGAAGAAAGAAGCTTTAGAGTCGATAAATAACTTATTTATTATTTATCGGTAATAAAAGAACTACTAATTAAATAATTAAATAAAAAAGCAGTACCAGCGACAAATAACAAAGTTTTTGGTGTGTGGCGAACAGCTGAAAACTATGCGTACTGTATGCATGAATACAAATGATTCCCTGCGGTTCCACTCAAAGTACTTAAGGACTCCTATGAATACTTAACGATTTCTACCAAAAACCGTTGGACGCGTACAAATTTTTCATTTGTCCAAACAATTTCACTATTCCGTGCCTTCACTGAATATTTACTACTTTGATTTGTACATCATACATTGCCTTACGTAAATTCTTATAGATTCTGAACTGATTTCTGACGAAGTAACTCGTGATTATTTTTAGAGGGATGCCCCTCGTATGTCCCTTTTCAACATTTGTTCAAGAGTATTAATATTTATAATTCCAAAACGTGGTGTATTTTGAGGTTAACCTGTCATTTAACGTTGCGTTTATAAACATCGTAGTAAAAATTTATTAAAAACCATATCAAAACGTTTAAAAATAGTTGAAATTTATTGCAATTATTTTCAAAGATCGCAATATTTTTTTCACTCTGAACATAATTGAGAAAAAATTGTTACACTATAAGAAAAATGTCAACGAGATAATGAGTAAAATATGCAACTAAACGATTTTTTAACGCAAATTATTTGTAACATGAATTTTCAATAATAATAACTAATTCATTCATTAAAGTTCTTTTCAGAAAATTGAAAAAAATCTTCAAGTCGTTACAATTGTTTTTAAAGATTGCAATCTTTTTTGTTCAGTTTGAAAATAATTGACAACAAGTGTTGCACTATAAGAAAAATTGAAAATTTCAGCGAGATATATAGAGTAAAAATGTTATCGAAAATATACAATTAAACATTTTTTAACCCAAATTATAAGAAACATGAATTTTCAATTCATATTAATAGTATAAATAATTACAGTTGTTATTAAAGCATTTTTAAAAAGGTTCAATTCGTTACAATTTTTTAAGAGATCGCAATCTCTTTTGTTCCTTTGAGAATAAGTAACAAATAAGTTTTGTTTATTTAGGTTGCCATCAAAAAATTTAAAAACAGCTGTATTTTTAAAATTATGGTTCACAATCATAGTTTTTTATTCTATTACTTGATCAATGTTTATTTACACTATAAATCCTATTTTTTATAATGTGAAGCGTCATAAATATTTGACATATTCGTAACAATTGATATTGTTTATGATATAATTAATTTTTATTATAAATGTCAATTAAGCATGAGTTTTCATTTTCAATAATCATTACCAATTTAATTAAAAATTAAAATAAATTATAATTTACAATTTTCACAGATTATAATATTTACTTATGTCAATGTTAAAATTTGAATTTTTGTTTTGTAAAATTATTGCTGCGGTACTCTCTGAAAAGTCTATTCGTATTTAAGGTAGTTGTCGTGCCAAAAGTCAGATATCTGAAAAAATCATTTTTCTATGATTTTTAGAATCAAAATGTTATAATTTACTTCATTTCAAATAAAAAACATTATACTTTAGGAAAAATTTAAAAATTCGCAATAACACAAAACATTAATTTCAGCGATGTTTTTGCAAATAAGTTTTTTTGACCGAACCTTCTTCCCAATTTTTGAAAAAATATTGCTTTTTCATAAATGACGGCTTATATGTTTCAAGAGAACATTTCTTTACAAATCTACTGCTTCCAGTTTTATAAAGTAAATTTTTCTATGGGTGGAATAAACAAATAATTACATTTTAAGATTATTTAATTATTTTATAAATTGGAAACAGTAGACTTCTAGAGAATGTTTTTGCGGAAAAAATACGCAACCATTTGTTAAAATACAATCATTTTTTAAAAATTGGTAAGAAGCGACTTGTCAGAAAAAATTCAAATACAAAAAACTTGTTTAAAATTAATGTTTTTTTTGTTATTTTAACCTTTCCCATAAAAAAAATGTTTTTATTTGAAATAACACCAGTTACAATTATTTTATTCTTAGAATCATAGAAACACTATTTTTTCAAATGTCTGACTTTTGGCACGACAACTACCTTAATTATCAAAATAATGTCACGGTAAATATACACGTATTCACGAATACGGTGAACTTTAAATGTCAAATCAAGGGAACCAATTCTGGCAAGAAAATTGGAGTAAAATTTTAATTCCTGATGATAGAGGCTTGTAGCAATTAGGAAACCACGTGATAATTTGAGGTTAGGAAGAAAGAATGGAAAAAATGTATACACAATAGTATATTTTAATTTAAAATAATAATTATTTGCCCACTGAGTAGGGCTTTTTAACTAATTACTGAAATAAGATTGATTTTAATTTCGAGTCTCCATGTTATTTGTGAACTTCGAAGAGACGGCGCAACGTGGCTGCAAGGAGCATCCTGGTTCCAGGCAGGCCCTCTCAACTCTAATGGGCGAATATGAAGATTTATGATTATTATTTTAGGCGTAGTACAAGTTGCGGCCAA
>JAAAKG020133176.1:0-14258 GCA_010014905.2 Druon quercuslanigerum
TTTAATACAATTTCCAATTGTTTAAACAAATGTAAAGTATTTAAACAATTATTTATTCCAAAAAAATGTAAAAAAAATAATCGTATTTTCTAATTAAAATGTAACTGTTTATCATTGTGCGGAATAGTAAATTTTTTAAAACATTATTGAATTATTTAAATAATTATTTATTGTCTATTTTCAAGATTTCTTAAAACTGAGCCAGAGATATTAACTTTATTTTTAAATTAGTGTCCTGTGCTACGTTTTGTTGAATAATTACATAATTTTTACACCTTTCTTTTAATTTTTAATAAAGTTCTATTTGATTAAACAATCTTTATTTGCTCAAGCAGTTTTTTTGATAACTAAAAAAATGAAATAAAATACTACAAATATAAGTATGTTTCTGACTGTACCATATAGTGTAGAAAAAGAATACATTTACCTGTTTTTCATTATTTAAACAAATATAAGTTGTTTAAATAATTACTTTTTCAAAAACTACTTTTGAACTAGTAATTTTATTTCATTTTTTTAGTTATGAAAATAAAGTGCTTGAGCAAATAAAAATTGTATAAACTTATATACTATATTTAAATTTTCAAATATTACGGCATTTTTTTAAATGTCGCTTATTTTCGGCATCTTCTGTATTCTTCTGCTGCCTTTTGCCTCTTTTTACTTTTTTTAGGAGCGACAATAAATTCCCATTTTAAGCCACGTAAAATTCTGAAAACAAGCAACTTCCGAAGTAAAAAAAGTTGGTGCTCTTTACACTTGTCATTGTACCAATCAGGGAACTTCTTATTAGTGTCTTCCATGATGAATTATTGCCACAAATTTAAACTTTTCTCGTGAATACTTAGGAAAAGTAGCTATTTGCTACAAAAACTTGGAGGAGATACGAAAATAATATCCTAATATAACTTCATAACGATGGAAAGTCACTGCTGATGGTGTACCACTTTTCGTCGTTGCGTTATTACAATTTTTAAAGCAACACTTCATATTAATCAATTAAAATTTTTGATTATGAAAATTGATTCGGACAATATTTTAAAATCACTGTGCAAAAATTGTACGAGAACGATGTTGAACAAAAGAAACTTTTGGCCGAAAGTTTAAAAAAGTATAAGTTTGTGAAACGGCACATTGCTATAACTAAGTTCAAATTTGAATCAGTGAGAATTCACTACTTTTTAGTAAAACTATTTATTCATTCCAATCAGAAACGTACTAAAACGTCACCATATGCAGTTTAAAAAAATGTCTCTATCAATTCTAAAATTCAATTTTGTGTTATGATCTGTCATTTTAGAGAAAAATTAAATTTTTTTGTATAAACAACAGGCCATTTTGTTTCGACTTTCACGTGCTTCTTTTTGAACTCGCGAGGAACAAAAAAGTCGAAAATGCACGTTGAGATTTTGACTTAAATTTGTTTGAAGCACCGCTAATATTCATATGCTGTTAATTTATTTTAAAAAATTTTTCCTCCGTAAAACAAAGTATAATGCTATTAGCGATATATTATTACAAAATCTTTACAATAATTACTCATATTTATTATCATAAACTTTTTAAAATATTATCAACCGTAAAAACTGGAGATTTTTTTTATTACGATATCATATTTTTCATGTACCTTTTGAAAATATAACTTTATTCTGTTATTTTCAATGCAGAAAAAAGGAGTCTAGTATTCCACCAGTGTTCTTATTTTAATATCACTGGATAAAGTTATTTTAGTCGTATTCCAATACCTGAAAGTAGCGCTGAAATAATACTTTTTTTCAAGTGTTAACAAGAGTTTTCATTTCTATTGAATTTCATACATACTGATAAATATTTCAAGTGATTAAATTTTCACATGAACAATTCTAAAATGTAGCCGAATACAACTTCATTTGCACAATTCATTAAATGTGCAAAGTCGAAGAAGGTAAAGTAATTATAAAGTAAAATTGGATTTAAAAATAGAACTGTGAAAGTATTAAGAATTTATTTTTGTGAAAGTATATCAGGCATAAGTTTTTATAACCAACAAATTTCAATATGCATATTTTTGATTAATATATGTACTGCTTTCAAAATTGTATATCTACTTTTTAAATTACTCTGTTCTTCCAATTTAAGAAGTTCAATGATCTAGAGAAGAGACAGATTGCTGCCTCAGAATTAAATAAGTAAAAAATGTTATCTCAGATGAAATTTAAATGATTCTTTTCCTTTATTTATTCTAACTGCGATAATTAATTATGCATTCTTTATTTTCGACCATTCATTTTTAATGAAATGCATATTCGGCAAATATTCCAAATAGACGAGATTTAGAAGCAATCCTCGGTTACGGTAAAAAACTGGCCTGTACAAGTTTCTTATACTTTTCACGCATATCCTCCCCTATCTTCAATGTACGTCCTCTCTTCTGAAACACATACACGCAACACATTCTTGGCCTATGCCACTCACACAGATTAATCATACTTTTTCTCGATGAGGCCCTAGTTCCGCCGTAGTGGCACAGAAGGGTAGGGGGAATTATCCCTCTGGTTCACGACACTACCAAAGATATTATACACCTAGATGCGGCAAGTGATGGTGGAGTGGTGGATAGCAACTACTTTCGTGGTGTGTGACAATCTGTGAACGATTGTCTTTTGGATGAACTCCAGTGGAGGCAGGGCCTCCTGTTTGTTAAATATTGGGGAAATATTTGAATTTATAAATTATAGAAATACAATACTTTTATGAACCTAGATGCAATCAACGATTTTAAATGATAAAATAATTAAAGAGAGGTCAAAAAGGCACAGAAAAAGGTGAATCGGCTTGACCACAAAGGCAAATTTGTGGTATTGGAGATAAGTTTTAAGAAATGCTCTATTGAATCGAGAAACCGAATAATGTTAATATTAGGTAAGTAGAGTAAAGAAATTATAAATATTTAAGGAACGTGATGGAATGAATGCTAAGCCGCCGAAAAGGAAATTGATTAAATTAATAGTCTTTGCTACAAGGGTGGTCGAGAGTGAGATCGGAATGCAAAAAGAACGTTGCTTAACTGCATTACTGTAAATTCTAAGAAATAAGCTTTTGAAGTAGAGAAAATTTACAAATTATAAAGAGATCTATGGAGACATTTTTATAGCGTAAGTTGATTAGAGTAGTTTAGAGGAAGTAATTAATCCAAGCAAAGTGAAAGAGTGTTCAAGAAAGGGTGACGAGATAGCGAGAGAATTGTTTAAGAATAAAAAATTAAATGAACAAACAAGTAAAGAAAAACGGCGCCACTCAGGGACCCCCATTAAAATGTTCGGAGAAATGAATTTAGGTCATCTTTAGGTGACACGTGTGAACCTATAGTGAACTCTGATTGGCCTAATGGTAATTAATCAACTAGAGTAGGGTTGCGTGGAAAATCGTGCAAGATGCGCGAGAATTGCAGGAGCTCATTTCGATCAAAAATTCGAATCAGATGTTGATCATCATGCGAGTTTTCAGTGCAACAGTAGAAACGAACCCAAACATTTCTTAGACTTTTTATGACAAGAATTTACATTGAATTATTAAATAATTCACTATCAGGATTTGAAATATTTGAATTTTTCGCGGTTGAATTATAGTGATTTCGTCACAGGGGTCCTAAGTTCCTGCGCTCTTGGTACTAGCTTGCTCCACTCTTTCTCTATAGGTAAAATCGTTGCCCCGCAGCGTTAAGGGGAACTATTTAAAATCTATTATCCGTTGATTCTCGCCTCGCAGCAACTCCCTGTAACTGTTATTCAAAGACACATTTTTAAATTTTCATTTTTTCGTCTGTTCAATGAAACATTCTGCCAATTATAATGATTCCGTCGACTGCACCAGCTGTAATGTATTGGTGCAATATTTGACTTAGCTTGGACAATTTCGGCCACATTTGAGAACTTATGAACTAAAATAATAACTTTGGCTTATTTCTCAAACAATCACGTTTCTCAAAATTATCCTAAAATAACTTTTCACTTTCAGTCGACAAAAACTTTTTGACTGATTTCATCAAATTTTGAAAATAATTAATGTTTATTCCAAAAGTAATATGATTCATATCACCGGCTCCAGACGCTTTACTACTGGCACTTCTGTTTTCTTCTCAGTAACTTAAGCCACAACAAAAAGGCTACTTTTTAAACAAAAAACCGGAATTTTCGATAAATAGCTGAGTTTTTAACAAAGAAAGATTTTTCAGTCAAGCAAGGAAAAAAATCTCAGCCAAAATGTCGAATTTTCAATCCAAAACGACGATAGGAATAAAAAAAGTTTCATTGTCAATACAAAAAAATTGTAGTATAATAATGACATGTTCAACTAACAAAAAAAATTATCAATGAAACATGGAATAGTTAAATTTTGACTTACAAAATTTATTTTTAACTGAGTGAAAACGAATTTGAATATTAACAGAAAAGGAAATCAATTCTTGATCAAAACAGTTAAGTTTTGAACCAAAAAGATTAATTTTCAACGAAAAAAGATTATTTTTAACAAAACACATCAATCAATTTTCACAAAAGTATTTGAAAATAAAGAATTTATAACGTAAAAGTTAAATTTTTAAGCAAAGAAATTAATTTTTATTCAAGCATGGGATAGTCCAATTTTCAGCGGAAAAGTTAATTTTCAACAACAAAAAAACTTCATATACACTAAAAACTGAAAAAAATTATTTAGTTATTTATTAATTTAAGCAAAATTGGAGTAAGTTTAATATGTTTTTAAAAGTCTTTTAAAGGTTTCAAATAATTTAAAACTTGAAAATGTTTCAAAATATTAAAAAAAGTAGATTTTTGATGATTTCGAACACATAATTTAGAATTTTTCTAATAATTTTAAACGCTTACAAAAGAATAACATCTTTCTATGAAAATTCGTAGGAAAACTAAACATGAATATTTTGTTTCAAAAATTAATTTTAAAAACATTTTTTGGAATTATCTCAATAAATCTGGAAGGTTTGAAGGCAATTTTTTCACTTTTGCTGGATTTTCAAAAAATTATAGGAAACGTTCGAGTTCCAAGATAATAAAAAATTTGCATTTTAGATTCCTGAAAGTTCCTTAATGATTTTTTAAAACTAATTTTGAAGAGAATTGTGATCTGTAATTTTATTGACTTTAGTTTTTAAACAAGGATGAAGGCGTTCCATGCATAAGGATAGGTGCTGAAGACTGATTTGGACTTAATATTGTGTTTATTGTACGATGTGTACGCCTTGAGATACAAGAGTCAAGTTCTCCCGAGCCAGGAGGCCAGTCGGGTTTATATAGAGAAAAGTTCTTATCAGTAAATGAGTCAGTCTTGGTTCCCTTCACAGATCCTCCCTTAGGGTTTTAGATGTCGTCCTCGATGTCTTTTTTAGATAAAGGGACTGAGGTGGTATGGTATTGGACTACCCTAGTGACTGTCGGACCTCTAGGTGCGTGAATGACGTGAGCTGGTCCTTTGATTCTGTAAATTACTTTCCTACAGGGTGTGGTGAGTATAACGGCCTTTAATAGTCTGTTCAGTCCACATTTCCATAGGGCTGCGAAGAACAGGAGGGCTAGACTGGTGTAACCTAGCCGTTCGAGTATAGCAGTCCCAAAGGTCCACCAAGAATGATTTTTTGTAGAGGTTAAGAAGGAGTCAAAGTCGCCTGTGCCGTCTGAAGATCATGTGCGGAAGCACTCAGTTGTTGTATATCAATGTGACTACTGGAAAAGATTGGTAGTGGTAAATTTTCGGTTTGCAATATGTCATTTTCTAATATAGAAAAGTTAAGTAACAGGTTTGTCCGTGTTGAGAGATTAGCCAGCCAAGGCAGGTAGCTTCCAGATGTATTTTTCTAACCGGGTCTGTGATTTTACAATATTTCATATCTCCCTTGCCTATGCATTGTTGAGTATCAATTGTGGTGAATGAGAGGCGATCTTTAGACAGGGCGATAGGTATATCTTGGATTCCATCGAAGATATAGTAATTTATATGGCTGGGAAAGGGGAGAACTATATATTGGGATACCTCATATTCTACGGGGTCTGGGATCGGCGTGTGGACTCGGTAGATAAGTTTTTTGTTTATTAGTGTCGTGTCGATACTACTTATCCGCATATATAGAAAGTAGTTATTTTCTTGTAGTGGATAAGGGATTTCTTGCTGTATGTTCTCTTTTATCTTTGCCAGAGATTTCATGAAGTCCGATGTGGTGACTAAATCCGGTGAGAGGATATGTTCCTGGCTTCTGCTATTGCTGTTTCTATGTTTCCTATAATTTTTGATGTTACCTCCAGGTGAATTTTCATGATGAATAAGGAGTTCAGGATTTTATTATTGAAGACCAATGCGTTTAAAGTATCCGTGAGTTGGCCTGCTGAGTACTCTAATTGTGAGAGGTCGTTTTGCTGTTGACGTTTGATTTCGTCTAATTTGGAGATGGTGGTCTGGAGGAGGCTGGTTTGATTTTTTATCAAAACGGCGATTCCTCGTGACTTATCATAGACCTAATCTATATCCCTATTGATGTTTTCGACGTCGTCGGCACTCATTGTTCGGAACAGGAATTTAGTAGTGCTACCTATAAAATTGAACAGGCCGCGTTTCGAGCGGTTGCTTGAGATTCGTTCAATATTCTGATATCGTCTGGCCAGGTTTCCTGTTCTTGCTTTCATGGCTTCGATGCTTTTACGCATGTTGCAATCTCGGTGGGTCTCGCACAGTTTTCTCATTTCTACAGCATGATCGAAGAGCTGGTGAACGTCTTGGCCTATTTCCCTCAGGTTGATGAAATACATAGTGTTCCATGTTTCATGGTACAGCTGCGCCTTGAACAGCTCTTCTTTGATGATCGGAGAATCCAAACGTTGTATTTGAATGTTCCTTGGACCACCCCAACCTGGAATGAAATGAGTTTTATTCAGAGACTTTGTACCTTTTGATTTGGTTGTAATGTCTCCGATGTTCTTGTCCTCGCCTGAATACCGTGATAGTTTTTGTGTTTTTATTAATATGTCGAATGGCTAAAGGTTCTGACCAAGAGTTTTGATACTTTGTGTTGGTTTGAATTAAAATTAGGTCTCCTATCTGATAATCTTCTTCTTTCCCTGTTCTATGTATTTTCTGTTGATTTATTTCTTTTGCGCGAGTGATTTTGTCGCGTGCATCTTGCAGTTGAGCTGCATTCTTCTCCCTTCGTTGCTCATCGATTTCCTCCTGGCTTCTCATTTCGCGTTTTGCCGTGGCGTATAGAAGTTCCTCTGGTGTGTACGTGGTTGTTGTGTTAAGACTTTGATTGTATCTTTTTACACCTGTGAGTAGTCTCACCATGAAGTTTTGATTGTATACGGCCTTGGCCAGGTCCTTGATTGTTCGTATAACCCTTTCTGCAATCCCATTGCTTTCGGGATGATACGCGGAGATTTTAATTTATTGTATTCCCAAGTTGTGAAAGAGTTCACTTAATTTTTTGCTTTGAAATACTGGTTCGTTATCAGTGATGAATTTTTGAGGTGTTGGATTCATATGGAGAAAGTGATATAATGCATTATATATTTCATCTGTTTTTAGAGGCATAACCCAGATATATCGGGTCAGGCTGTCCTCTATTATTAGATATTTTTTCCTTCATATCTTAATTTATCTGCGTTTAGAATTTCGAAAGGGAATTTTGCGGTTTCAATTATTACCACGTCTGCTCGAATTCTCCTTTCGTTGTGTTTGTTTGCGCAGACGGGGCGATTACCTATATACTGCTGGATTTGTTTTGGTATCTGGCCAATAGTGATGTTGTTGAATTTGGCACAGCATTTTGTCAAAGGCCCAGTGCCCATTCTCGTGTGCTCGTGCGATTACATTATGCTGCATTTGTACCTTTCTTATGATTTTCGGGTACATCTCTTTGATTCGGTAATGTTGTTCCAGGTCCATGAACCTTAAAGTTCGGTAAATATACGAGGCTGCCAAGTTAAAATCTTCCTCCGTTGTCCAGTGTGTAATTTCGATAGTTCGTGGGTCCTCTGTCCTTTTGTCTTCCCAGATTAGTTTGGCTAATGTTAGCAGATCGATGAAATTTCGATAAACGGCTCCATTTGTAGGTCAGGTTTGGTCGTTTTTTCAAAATAATTGGAGGGAGCTTTACAATTGTAGAGGCGATTTTGGAATGTTTCATCATTCTTAACCAGGGTAGGATTTTCCATCCTCCCTATTTGTTTTACTCTTTCTATGTTATCGGTGATATAATTATGATTTTTTCCGATCCTTTTTCTTATTTCGATGTCCGGTATTTCTGAGAGGATGATCTTGGAATACTTTAGGGATAATAAGGTGTTGTTTGGTAAAGGTTCGTCTTTTAGTGCTTCCAAGGATGTCAAGTCCCTGAGAACTTCCTTCAAGTCTTCCGGTGGTACATTTTCGTTATGAATCACTTCTTCGAGGTTTATTTCTGTCGGAGGGTTTTCCCTTGTTTTTGGTGTTCTTTCAAATAATTCCTCTATTCTTTTCCATTTTTCTGGGTTGTTAGACAGCTTTAGTAGTTCTTGTAATTCCTCTTGCTTCAGGTTGTTGACTTCAATACGGAGTTCCTTGATCTTCTTGACGGGAAAGGCTCGGCTGAGTGCATCAGCATTGGTATTTTTTTTCCCTGGCTTATAAACCACTTCTGGATGATAATCTGTAAGTTTTCGTGTAAGCCTGAAAAGTCGTGAGGACATGTTATCGTACCTAGCGGTCAAAATTCCTTTTATCGTTTAATACCCCAGACAGTGGCTAAAAGTTCCTTCTCTGTTGTTGAATATTTCTTTTAGCGGGGTTCAAACTACGACTGGCTAACCTAATGGGGTGTTCCTTACCATGTTTATCCAGCTGGCTTAGTACCAACCCTAAACCTGCGTTCGAGGCATCCGTACAAAGAATGAACGGTTTCTTTAGGTCCGGGTGTCTTAGTAGCAGGTAGGATGTCAAAGGTTCTTTAATTCGTTAAATGTGTTTTCGCATTTGTTCTTCCAAAAAAATCTACATTCTTTCCTTTCAAATGATTCAAGGGATGAGCTATTTTCGCAAAGTTTTTTTTATTAATTTACGGTAGTAAGAAGCCAATTCCATGAATCTTTCTATTTCCTTCGCATTTTTAAGTTGTGGGAACTCCAGTACCTTTTCCACTTTATTTTTTAAGGGTTTGATTCCCTCTGGCCCTACGCAGTGTCCAAGATACTCTAATTCTCGCTCAAGGTACTTACATTTGTCAGGTTGCAAGATGAGTTTTGTTTCTCTGAGTCGTTCGAAAACTTTTCTGAGATTATTCAGGTGTTCTTCTTGTGATTTCCCTATAACGATCAAATCGTCCAGATAGATAAAGCATATCTCGATTGGAAGTTGAAGAATGCGGTTTTCTTAATGTCCTCTTTGCCTACTTCCACCTGGTAAAAACCATTGGCCATGTAAAAACAGGACATGTATTTGGCCGAGCTAAGCATACACAGGATTTCGTCGATTGATGATAGAGGGTAGCTGCCTTGTTCCATGAATTCGTTTAGTTTGCAGAAGTACATTATCAGTCTCCATTTTTGTTTCTTGCTATTTTCTAATTTCTTTCTTACTAGCCATATGTTGGCCTGATATGGTGAAAAGGATATCCTAATTAATCCCTTTGAGAGATACTCCGAAATTTGATTCTCGATTTCGGGTTGGAAAAGGATCGGGTGTTTGTATAATGGTACACTTATTGGTTTACTAGTTGTTAGCTTTATATGATGTTCCACATCAGAGACTAGTGGCATTGGGTCCTGAGGCAAATAAAAAATGTCATTGAATTCTATGAGAAGGCTTTGCATTTTATTCCGCAGTGGCTCTTCAAGATGGCTTAAAGTGCTCTTTGCTAGAAGCTCTTTAATTCTTTCATTCTGCTGTTGATTACGTTGCACTGAGAATATGGGGATTGTGTTTTCTTTTTCATACCATTCTTGGAGAAGTGTGTGTCTTTCTTTTTGGTTTTTGTTGTTATTTAAAATGCGAGAGATTAAACTTTGTTTTTTTCTCCGGGTGTGCCAGTTTACCCTTATAATTGTGCTTCCTTGTTTCCGTGTTTTGAAGAGGCTCAATTCTTATCTCTTTCTTTTTTATTTCCAATATTTGTTTTTCTCCATTTGCGTTGACTGTCAATACCTTTGTTTTTCCGGCACCATCACTCCGATAAATACCCGGTAGTATTCTTTTTCCGTTTATGATAAAGTCACCGGCTGGGAGGTCTAGGTCAACATGTGTGTTTGTTGATTTGACATGGAAAATAATTGGGTTATAGTCTCCTTGCAAGGGGATTGAGACGTGTGGTAGATCTAGAGAATTGTTAATAAAGTTTATCTTTGCATGATTGGCCGTGAGCCAGTCTCTGCCTATAATACCGTCAAAGTCTGTGGGGAAATTATTTTTTACCACGTGGAACTTGTGTGTATTGTTTTCAGAAGATAGTGTGCATAATCCCAACATTTGATGTATTCCATTCACGATTTCAAAACTCTCCCTTTCTGGTTCCGGGTTCTTTGAGGCTCACAAGTTTGCAAGTCTATGCATCCGGTTTTTATAAAGGATTTAAGACTACCAGAATCTACCAATAATCCTCGCTTGCATCGGTATCCTGTAAGTTGCAGTTTGAAAAAGGGATATCCTGTATTTCCTCCTCGTAGGAATATTCGGCGTTTTATATGTCCTCTAGGTTTTCCTCCTCCGGTGGTTGATCCACCTCCTCTGTATGATAGGCTTTCCGTGGTGGGTCCTTGCTGTTCGAGTCGCGTAGCTCAAAATTCGTTCTCCTTATCTGGTTTTGTTTGGTGAAGCATTTTTTCTCAGTGTGTCCAGTTTTATAGCAATATTTGCAGGTCGCTATTTCTCGTGAGGATTCTGTTGTTGGCTGTGGGTCAGGTTTTCTTAAAGGAAATCCTCGCGTCGTATGCTGCGGCTGGGTGTTCTTCCTTTGTTGGAATTGGGCCGATAATCTGGACCGTTCTCGCTCTTTGTCCAGGTAATTCTTTCCTCTTGTAGGACTAATTGGTACGCGTCATTCAGACGTACGGGTTGAGAATTGGCCACCATGTACTTAATCTCAGTCCTCTGGAGCCGAATTCGTTGGTCAGTGCCTCGGTTAGTATTTTCGCTGTTAGGGGTGGTGTGATCCTCATGGCAATCCTTTGAGCATCCCCTTTCAATTTCCTCCAGCGGATCCCTCGTAGAGCTTCTGTAACTACAGCATCCTTCATCTCCTGAAATCCGTCAGCTAAAGCGTAAATATCGTCTAGTAACTCTTTAACATCGTCTCTAAAGGCTTCCATATCTTGTGTGCCGTCGAAATCGACGAGGTTCCTCAAAAGTTCGTTTAAAAGTCTTCTATCGTCCAATGTTAGGCGATAAGGACTTGGATCTTTGCTAATCGTTCCTGCGTGTCTTTAAGAACTGCTTTCATCTTGAAAAACTGGCGTTCTAATTCTTCTTTTGTGGCGTTGTTGATATCCTCGTTAAAGAGGAACTACTTCAGATTTCCGAGCATCTTTGGTTGGATGATTTTGACTTTGTCGACGTGCGGAAAGTAACTGTTCGGTTCTACTGTTTCGTAGAAATTTACACTGAACTCGGAACTGCCATGCGCGGATCCTGTTTCACTATCACTGGGTACACTTTCTATTTTTGGAACCTCTCTGTAGGTTTGCATCTAATTGTCACTTGCTGGTTTTACACTTTTCTTTTTTACGAATCACTACATGAACTGCCGGATCGACCGTGCATTTCTTTGTCTGGTTTTTTGTCAGAGGGAGAGTTATCCACTGGGCGTACTTTTCTTTTTCTTTCCCACACGTGTGGAGAGAGTGTATGGTAGTAAAGATTTAAGTACTCATCCAAATTAGCAGTACTATCGTAATTCTCATCTCTCTTCCTGACGCTTTCTCCAACGTTCTCTCCCGGCAGGTTGGATGTCGTCTTTTCCTCTGTTGTCTGCGGGTCTTGCAGAAGAACCTATTCCTTTTCTGGTTTCCCCAAGTTTCTCAGTGATGAGGGTCTTTCAAACGTTGATGGATGTGGGGGTCCTGTCACGGTCACCAATTTGTGATCTGTAATTTTATTGACTTTAGTTTTTAAAAAAGGACGAAGACGTTCCAAGGATAAGGATAGGTACTGGAGACTGAGTTGAAATTAATTTTGTGTTTATTGTACAATGTGTACGCCTTGAGATACAAGAGTCAAGTGCTCCCGAGCCAGGAGGCCAGTCGGGTTTATATAGAGAAGAGTTCTTATTAGTAAATGAGTAAGTCTTGGTTCCCTTTACAGAATATTTTTTAAAACTCGGAACTAATTTTGATGTATGAACCAATTTTTCTAGCTTAAAATAGCTTTTAATTATATAATTTTACCTTTTTTTAAACTTCTGTTTTTTTTGTTGGTTTTCAAATTAGTCTGTTTTGGTTGAGACTTCAGATACTGTAAAGAAAATAGCTGTGCCATTAGTTAAACTTCTGCAGCCAGTCATAACAACTATATTACTTTTGACATAAAGAATAATTATTTTCAAAATTTCTAAACTTAGATTTGAAAAAACGACTGGAGACCAAAGAGATGAATTTGAAACAAAAAGTTATGAAACTTTATAAAAAAGTAGGTTTATTTTTCGGAAATATAAACACTATTGGTCTCAGTAAAAAGCATATGTAAAGCATACGGAAGGGACGGTGACGGATTTTAGAGCGAGTCCATGTGATTTAAGAAGTATATGGTTCGATTTTGGCTTTCGACTATTTGGATGGAACGTTATATTAGACGTGTGCATTGGTTCGGATCGAATGTGATATTTTCGATCCGATCTGCGTTCATTTTCGGATCGATTAATTCGATTCGATCGACCCACTGATCAAATGTCGAAAAACCGACATTCGATCCGTGCCGCGGTCGGATCGAATTTTTCGATTCAATCGGCCCGCCGATTTTTGGATGTTTCAATTTAAGATAATGTTCATTTGAAGCCCTTTAAATAAAAACAATTGAAATCTGAAGATTTCCATTTTAAAACGCGTTCATAATTAAACGATTGAATTAGGAGTTTTTGAATGGCAATTTTTTTAAGCTTTAATTTGGAATATTTGGAGAGTGGAAAATTAATATTTTAATTTTGGCTGCTTTTTTGACGTTTAGTTTTAAATGCTTCAAATGTAGAAATCTTCAATTCTTCAGCATCAACAGTTTTAGCTATGGAATTTCAAACTCAATTTCAATGCCTGGGAAACATTTTTGTGAACTGTGAAAGAACCAGAAAATGGCCAAGAATTTCTTTGTTGATGTAAGTAGCCCACTCTGATTATTATAACTTATAACTGTATTTTTAAATTTGTTTTTTAATTTAATTCAAATTTTCAAAACTCAAATTTTGAATTGAGATAATTATTTGCCGATGAGTCGTTTATAAAGTCGAACTTGTCAATGTCCATATTGGACTTTACAATTCCTGTAATTACTATAGGTTTAAAATGTGATGATACACTTCATACTGTGTAATTTATAAGTGACAAATTGGAAAACAATATTATTCGATTTTTTGAATTTTTAATATTTAAGGAAGAAATTTAGGAATATATATACCAACTGTAAATAACTTGTAGGCATGCCTGCTAAAAATTTCGGATTCCGAAATTGGTCCGAAATTATTCGAAATCAATCCGCTTTAGGATTTTTTCTGATAAATGTCCGATCTAACCTGAAAACTGTATGACAACAGTCAGAAATTTGTCTGGTTATGTCCGGAATCTGTCTGGACCATAAATTTATACTCCGGTAAGAGTCTCTTAGTCCGAATTTCAAAACCTGAATTTTTTTTCGTTTAACTTAAAATGGAAAATAGTCCGGTCTAATCCGAAATTTATCCGACCGTAAACTTGCACTCCCGAAAGAGTCAGACTTCATCCGAAATTAGTCCGGAAATAGACCGGTTATTTCGGCAATTAATCCGCAGGTTTGAGTTATAAGTTCGTGAAGTAAAAGTGTAACCGGAAAATCGTCCTCTGAAATCCTAAATTTGAGTTGTCATTCGGTGAAATTAAAGTGAAAACGGAAGATCTTCCGCTTAAATTCGAATAACTTCCGATCAAACTGAGTGAAAAATAGGGAGCAAATAATAAAGTAGTTTGATATAATAGTGTTTAACATAATGTAAAAAAAGTTCACATTGTGGACAAAATCGAGTGCGAAGCACGAAATACGTGAAGAGAATGTGTTCGTTAAAGCCGAAG
>JAAAKG020133177.1:0-14258 GCA_010014905.2 Druon quercuslanigerum
CTTTGCTAACGAATCGCAGTTTTTCTGTATTTTTTTTCAACGATTTTCGCAAATGTTCCGCTGAGTCCCTTTAGCCATGCGACACTGATCTGATTTTTCTACCTGATCGACATTTTTCCATCATACCAATTCCACACAAAATAAGAAACTGAGCTGAAAGTTTCGGAAAATAAGGAAAATACACCAAGCTACATTTATGTACTAATAGGTCTTCACAGATACAAAAAATCTAAAAATTGTTATTCTTTTTATTGCAAAAATGAAATAGTACATAAATGTTCCCTAGCCTCTTTTGTTTATTTTCCAAAACTTTCAAATCGATATCTCATTTCCTGTGGAATTGGTAAGATTTAAACAAAGTATAAAGTATAAAAAAGTATAAAAAAAGTATAAAAGATAATATTATATAGAAAGGTAAATAAATGTGAAAAATTAATGTGTTAATACACCATTTATTTCTGTCAACACACATCTTCCATAAATATATCATATATCAATATTCATCATATATTTTTCTTGTATTGTAATTGTAACGCTAAATACCTAATTTTTGTACAAGGTATTTTTCGAACTTCTCTTTCCGCACTTAAATTTATTTTTGCAGATTGTAGTTATTAATTAAAATGACATTATTTATATATTATCTACCCACATTCCATACAGCGAAGACGATCCAAGGATCTTTATACTACTTCGTATCATGGTCTTTCTAAAGCAAATTCTCTAGTTAATTTTTCTGTCATCACGATATGTTTCGCATTTCCAGATTTCTTATTATTACATTTCACATAGGAAATATAGCAATAACGATTTGCATAAATATTTAATCTAATTCTACACATTTTAATACATGTATAAATATACGTATACACAAATTAATTGATCTCATCAATTATCAAACATAAGCGTTTACAAAGCCGCCTATAATCATCAATCTGCAAAAATATGCGCATTTCTTTAATATATATCTTTATAGACATATGTCATCAAGTCTGTACTTTTATTATTTTGTTGTTGTAATTCTCTAAATTTATAATTTCCATAAATTAGTTTTCATACCCGTGGATAAATAATTGTCAAATCAGAAAATAGATTTTAGGAAATTAAACGAAGTGACTAAATATTTCTTAGTAATAGAATGTTATTGTTTGTGGCACAGATCTTGAGTACAGATGTCAGGGCTTTGAGTACCAGTTTGTAAAGTAGATACTTTTTAATTACGTGTATGAGTTTCTAGAACTCTCGTCCAGCGAGAGAAATTTCTTTTCAAATTTTTACTAATTCGAAAGATTGCAGACAGTTTGACATTACGCTAATAAAGCATATATATATGAGATAATTCAACCTATTATAAAGTCAACTTTCTGTCATTTTTAGCTAATCCGATAAAAAATAACATTACTTGAAAAATGACCAATACAGCCATCTTTCAAAATTCTCTTTTTATAGTAGTTGTTAATTCGATTATCAAAAAATGCATTTCATATTAGGGGCTCAAAAAGTTGACTTCAAAATTAAAAAACCTGCTCCATACAATACGAGCACACGCCTTAGTTATTTTATGAAAAGGGTAGTTTCTTTTTTTCTAGACTGCCATATATATTGATAATTTTTCATAGTAATCCCTTAAAACAAAATTTACTATTGTATTCTGCGTTAACGAAAGATTTGATCATATTATAGTAATAAAAGGCACATGAATAATAAAGAATGCTTCTACACTTAACTGTCTAAACGGATAAAAATTCTAATATTCTAAACAAACAATGAATACGTAGTGACGCAAACAATTTCATCGAAATATTACCGCTATTAAATCCCAAACATGATCAAGCACTGAGAAAATTGTTTCATTTGAAAAAAAAAAAAAAACGTTTTTCACTAAAATCTGAATTCATCTGGCGTGACATCCTAAATCATGCTACCTCCCCCACCCCTACTTTTTTGAAGTTTAAGATTTATTGAAGTAAAAAAAGAGTTATACTTTTCATATTTTTACTTTTCTTCAAAGACACTTTTTATTGAAACGAAACAAATGTTAATTTAACCAAAACTGAGATTTTGATTGTTTAACATAATTTTTGTTTGTTCAACATAAGGTTTGTTGAAAAAGCTAAAATTCTGATGTTATTACATAGCAAACAAATCGTTTTATTGTCCGAAAACAAACATTTTTCTCAGTGAACAACAAGACCATAGGATGCACAGCAATTGCTTATAACATAATTCTAAATGTAGCCATCACAGTAAAACGTCAACATATCAACATCATTACATATTCTCACATACAAACATTTCACTATATCCGCAGGTATCTCTCTTAATAAATTATTTTATTATAGGATACATTATATTGTATAATATGAATAATATCGGTCATTGATTGTACAACAAGCAATCACATTTAAGAACCCCAGTTTTTGCTCTGTTACTTATTGTGTCAGAAGCAAATTCTTATAACTCAACTAAATTTCTATCTAATATTTTAACTAAACGAGTCAATCACAACAAAGTTAAAAATTTCAAACAAAAACAATTCTTATTTATTTGATATAATGTTATAAAATATTTAACAGATAAATACACACTTTCTAAAGTTTTCCAAACTATTTTTATTGTACACAATTATTCAATAGATTCTTGAAACTGCACTGTCTTCAATAAAGTTATAAAAAAATCTAGAATAGTGAACAGAGCACAACTTTTGGGGACTGTATATTAAGGATAAACATTTTTTATCCCATGTACATTATTTTATCGCATTACACTAAGTTACACGTGTATCGTTATATAACTTATATCTATATGTACTTCAATAAACATCCCAGGTAGCAGCTTGTCAAGATAGTTCAATATACGCTAAATTTTTAAATGAACCAAATTTTCTCGTTACTTTTAGTTGTTATAAATATTTGTTACATGTCACTCTCTATTTTAATTTCTGAATAAATTTTCGAAAACGGTACCTCAACATTTTGACTTGCAATAGCACCTAGATTTTCGTTTTGGATCCTTAAAAAAAAACTCTTAAATTATTTCTTGATCAAAACAATTGAAAATTTGATATCAATATTTCATACTTTAAAAAAAAAACTTTTTTTTTTTGACATATATCTCAAGAAATATTTGTGATGGGGTAAATTAAGAAGTGAGCGAACAAAACGCGAATAATCCGCTTGAGTTCATTTCTCAATATTTAAGGATGTAACTTGAAATCCATGCATAAAAACGAAATTTGATATGGGCTATGCATGATTACTATATTTTTAATTTTGAAAATAAATTTTTAAAGTTTTGTGACAATATATATTATTAGAGAAATATTAAAAAGTATTTACGAATGAAAAAAAGTGCCCATATGTTTAAAAAGTTTGATCTACTTACGTAAAGAAGCTATTATCGAAAATTAAAATTCTTCTAAAAATTAATTTCATTTAATGGATATACTTTCAAATATAAAAAAATTTGTTGTCTGTTAACTTGAGTTTGATAATCGAATTTATGATACATCTTACATACAGAAAAAAATCTTTATCTTAATCTTTTCAAAAAATGAATTCACCATGTCTTGTTCGCTTACTCCTCAAATGTCGTCAAAAAAAGTTGTAGGTCTTCAATAATACATTTTTTTACTGACTCTTTTTTCTCTAAAAATTCTGGAGATGGAAAAAAAGTTCTGAACTAAATTTATAAATTTATATTACTTTTTTATAACTTATCTAAAAATAACACTCTAGAAATTTTATGAATAGAAGTTTTTTTTTATGAAGGAAATTAATTTCACAAAATGAAACTAAAAGAGGTAAAAGAATACATTCTACAAGACCTTTATTTTATTTTTATTTTTCTGTTATGTTTTAACTATAAAAGCCCTAAATTTAAGATTAGAATTTCTTGAGCGGACAACATTAATTAAACAATGTGGTAGCTCGCTAGCATAGATAGTTTTGTTTGTAAATTTTATAAGGGTCAATATATGAACTTACTACCAATTCCTGTCAATCGCGCTTTTTTATGACTGTATTCTTGGGGGTTTTGATTGTATTTTATTATATAAAAAATAGTTTCTAGATTCCAAATTCTTTAACACTTCTTTCTAAAAATCTCTTAAATTAAAGATAAAAAATTTGATACGAAAAATATGTATTTTTTAAACACTGACAACTTTTCTTCAGGAC
The DNA here is from genome assembly GCA_010014905.2 of Druon quercuslanigerum. NCBI lineage: Eukaryota > Metazoa > Arthropoda > Insecta > Hymenoptera > Cynipidae > Druon > Druon quercuslanigerum. Next base: position 4,179 of record JAAAKG020133177.1, read on the forward strand.
ATTTTCCCCTAAAAACAATATTTTTCAATATATTCCTAAAAAACGGGTTTTCGAACAACATTTAAAAATAGCAATACGATTTCTTCTATTTATTCAGCCATGTATAATAATTATAATATACTAACTGTGACAATTTAAATGATTGATCGAACCTTGTTACCTCTTATGGAAACATTCTTACTGCAGGTAGAGAACTAGACACTAAAGCTATGTATACCATGATTAGTCAGGCATAGAATAGTTTCTTACAGACTATAGATCGAAGCCTGAACTAATTTTTTACTTTCTACAGAATTTACCCTAATGTATTCCGACTGTGCGTGCAGTTGTAATATTCAAGTTAGACATGAGCTGTTTACAATCTTCAGCAAACGCTGAAAATTTGAGTATACTTATCGATATAAGAAACAAGCGGCCATTTTATTTTTTATCGTATTTTTACAGGTTTATGCGAAATAAAGATTTATTTAAATTTTAACTAAGGCTGTGCACGAGGTTACAAACTCATGTGAAAATCTATTGCTTTCCAGAAGCTATTGCGTCTCAGTTTAAAAAAAAAAATCCAACAATTTTGGCACAGTCTTAATTAAAACGGTTTCTCTCTATTCGGTATATATCGAAAGAAGAAATTGCAATGAAAATAAACCTGTTTTTCTTGAATTATAGGAAGAATGAAAAATTCTTCAGAATTATTTTTAAATCAAAGTTTTGTACATAATATTTATTTTTACTGTATCATATTAGATTTTTATTGCATCTTAATTTTGAGCTTTCAGAATTTATTTAAACTAACATTTCACTAAGCTTTAACATAAATGTGGATAGTCTACGACTCTGCAAGCATTTATAGTTTATACCAAATGGAATAGGGAAACAGTCTAAAAAATATAGCTTAGAATTATTAATACATTCTGAAAATTATTGCAAAATTTGTTTAGGGATTTAAAAATCGTACCGGAAATTGAAATATTATTTTTATTATAAAATTTAATGGAAATTAAGTCAATCATAATGATGATTATAAATACTTTTGTACTTAGATTCGTACAAGCTCAGAATATAGAAACAGTTTGCATTGCTGCTACTTTAAAAAATATTAATTCTACTTTCTTTTCTTAATGTTTTACCATATATGTATAGATATATAGATTAACGCATTTCGCAAAACAATATGCATTTATATATATTATAGTAAGTGTAATCCACTTTGTAGTATATATTATTTTACATATATAATACTTGACTATTTAACATTGACTTGACAGGAGCAGTTATGTAATTTAGCAGAGGCTCGTTTTAGAAAACTACCTCATTCAGTTACACCTGTATTTGTGCGCGACATTTTTGTACACAAATACACTCAAAGAAAATGTTTGCCAGATTTATCTCAGAGATAAATTTTTTAATTTACATTTTTTTCCAACTCATGTGGATAAGTCTGCCATTGTTTTTCATTGAATGCCAAAAGTGTACTTATCACGGGGAGCGTGAGCGTTTACAAATTTAAAAATGGGAAATAATTTTATATAAATTATAGATTGATCCTTGCAGCACAACTGTCCTTTCAATTGCACTGCAAACTATTCTGATAAATGAAATTATAAATTAGTTAAAAAAAATTATGCATTAGCATTACAGTATACAAATTAACGTGAAAATACTGTTTGAATTGATAAATATTATATCTATTTCATATGCCAATAAAAGCAGCACTTCTTATACTGATTACTGACTATCATCACTGACTCCAAATTTTATTCTGATTTTTTAAAGAAGTGTTTCAAAGACTGATGTTCATTTTATAAATTACGAAAATTTCGAACTTCAATTGTTACTATCTGTGACTAAATATTATTAACTTAATTATTAACTGATATTATTTAAAACATTCCTTGTTTCTCCCAAAATTATTTGACAAGTACAATCGACAAAATTTAACATGAGAAATTTAACTCTTAATATTCATCTGCCTTTCTCATCAATAATACCGTTTACATATCTAATACGATTATGATTATTTATATTTATTTTTTATCTTTCTGTATTACGAAAAATATTTTCAAGTGAGAAAAATATTATGCGAGCGTCGTCGTCCATCATTTTCAAAAATTATTAGTTTAATTCACCTATTTTAAACGATATAATCATTTTAATTCTAGGTATCAATTTTTGAACAATTAAAAGTTAAAAGTTGTAGAAAAAATTGAAAACTTTCATAAGAGAAAAATATTCATTTTTCGACATAATATTTTCTTGATATACTTATTTACATTATTACAATCTTTTGTTTATAAGATATTTAGTTATTTAGCCAATCAAATCATAATAATAGAAAGAGTTGTACATTCGTTTACTGGTTTTTCTCACCAATGCATGTACTTCTTTTTATATCTAAAGAAAATTTTCATCAAATTTCAGTTTTATCTTGATTGCACATTTATTTTCCTACATTTGAAGCAAAAATACCTATTCGAAAGGGAATTTTACTTCCTTTTTTTAGTTAGCCTACCTTAAAATCTTATTCTAAACCTTAACAAAAAGTTATTATCCATATTGGAACATTTCTTAAACCTATTTATTGTCTGTTCACACAGTATTGTCGGTTATTATTATTATGTTTTTCTTTTTTTTACAACTAATTGTTGCCTGGATACTAAGGAAGACTGTTATTGTTAGTGATATATTATTGTCTCAAAAATGCTTGGACTGTCAAAAAAGTAAGCTTTGCTAATAAACAATAATTATTTTCTTTGATGTCAGATAATCCGAATATTTTAAAATTGATACTTTGCCTTTTCATGAACATGTATTTTTAAATACTAATTTTATTTGACGAATTTAACAAATATGGTTTCAATGGTTTTCTCTAATATGCCGAGTGCTTTATTGTCAATTTTAAATCAATCAATCATTATCAATTTTAAGTCAAAATTTAGAAACATATGTCAAATGTGTAATAAAATATTAGAGAATCAAAAATGTACAGAAAATTCTGTTCGAAAAAATATGGCAGTTTACAATGTTTGAAATCACAGAATAAAGAAAAGGCAAAGACCGTAGGTGATAAAGAATTAAAAATGTTAACGAATCGATTGTCACAGATGTTACCAACAATACCACTAGTCATCTTAACGCTTAGAAAAAGTCTAAGTCAATTAGTAAGGCTCGTAGTTTTCATAAATAAGAAATATCTCATCTGAAGTATATTCTTTTAAAAAACTATTTTTTTAGAGTGCGGATCAAAAAAGTGCTGGTGCAGTGCTTTTATCCCTAGAATTCAGTCAACATGGTGCTCGATGCTGCGATCTAAATCTATACTAGATCCACTAAAAGCTGACATGTAATTTTTTTTATATTACTTATATTTGGCCTTTTATGCGTCGAGGACAGTATAATTGTTTAACATAAATCTCAAAACATTATTGCAGTTCAGAAATTTTTGTCCCTGTAGTTGGAAAGAAGGAACTTACTTAAATTATTGTGTTTATAATCTTTGTTTTAAGTCTTCTTTTCGACATTATTTGATTACAATGAGCATTTTATTGAAACGCGTTAAAGTATTAGAGATTCAATTTCAGTTTAAAAAAATTAAAGTTTGAAATCTGTCATGAACACATGGCCCAGTATATGATCACTTTACAAAAAAGTGAAGACCCTGAAGCAACTTTTCTGTACATATAGACTATAGACAATATCTAATATATATATATACCTTACTATACAATTAAAGCATCCATTATTGTACACAATTTACACCTAATGTTATACATAACTTTAAAATTATCTCGAACTCGAAGTTTTATTCCTCCCACACTCGCCTCTCTTCGATTATTATTTATTGCGCAATACAAATCCACGTTATGTGTTTTTCTAATTATTTTTTGTTAAATAAACAGCCCTTAAAAAAACTTTAATTATAAAATATTATTCACAAAACAAGGCAAATTTAATTATGACAAAATTCAAATTGCAATTTATGAATTGCTTTCAAAATCGCGATACAAAAGAAAATATAGTTTGACCATCGTTCTTAGAAAGATTCACCACTTTGTAGTGCAGATATCTCTGTTATGCCTTTAAATTGATACTAGACTGGTCACTTTTTTTAAATTGATGTATGTTTTTACTTTATTTCAGAAATTCCTTTTTTTCATTTTTACAATATCAGATTATTATGTAGTATTTGACAGAAAAATCTTCAATTACATTTCTACGCTATATGTAAGTGAAACTGACAAAGAAAATAAAAAGAAAACTTTACAAACTTGTGAAATGTCCAAAAAAGTTAAAATTATATTTCAAAATACAAAGTTCTTATGAAATTTTCAGAAAGATTATTATTCTTTTTCACTGAAGCACAAAAATTTAATTACAAAATGTTCACAATAAGAGCATGTCATATTTACCCGATTCCTATCTTTCTAACATTTCTTTGGGACAACTCATATGGAAAATAAAATAAAGGCCACTAAAATCATAGGTTTGTATGGTCCTAAAATTTTAGAATTAGAAAAAAAATTTCTTTCGAAATACATTTTTTCCAATTTCCAAAATTTATTACCATGCATACGTTCTTCAGTACCTTACATTTAATTCCCTAATTTTTTAACTCAAAATCTTATTTCGTGTGGATGTGAGAAGGTCCAAAAAAATGTGGACTTAATTTACTTATTCTCTGAAAAAGTAATCAAAAATCAAAAATATATATACAGAATTATCACACAGATTATCGGGTCATTACCTTACTATATGTTTCCAGTTATTTCATTTTAATCGTAAAACTACTATGCACTAAATGCGATTTGCCGTCGCCGCAAAATACACAAAAATAATGCGACGCCAGTTGAATTAGCTCCTTTTTTTTACAATTTTTCGACCCTCTTCTACTTGGAGTTAGAAGAACAAAACCCGTACTGATCTAGCCATGCCTTCTTATTTAAAATATAAATTCTACCAACTCAAGAGCGATGATTTTTCATTCAATTATTAAAAATAGTATTGTTCACAAAATTCGAATTGAAGCTTTATGATTTTTAAATCATATCTTTATTCTGTATATAAAATCCCACAGGACATTATCTATATAATATTCATTGCACTTCGTTAGTATTTTTCCCATATATTGTCTTAAGACCTTCTGTTTTGTGCTTCATTTTTATACCTCTACCATATAATTCTTCTCTTCCATTAACACCACTTAGTATTCAATATTTTTTTGCGTCTGACGCAGTATCGATTTTGAGTATTGTAAAAGGAGACGTTTCTTAACTCCATGATATAGAAAAATTGACTTCTCTGGTTGCTCATCTTATACGTATAAAGTCGTTTTTAAAAGTTCTCTTCAGGATATATCGAACTCAGCATTGGATGAAAATTCGTGAACATCCACTCTTTCATGAATATGGGTAAATTTTTGAAATTTTTGTATTAACTCATTCCTAAATATTTTTCCAGATACTATTATAATGAAAAAAGTTCTTTTATAAAATTAGTTGTTTGCGCTCTATAATTAAAGTATAATTTTTGTTAAAGAAGGTAGTTAATACAAAATTTTTAAAAATTCGGCAGCACTGGCAAATTTGAAAATATTTTTCAAATATGCGTTTAATAACGTGTAGCCATATATTATTTATACAATTCTGTATAATACACATTCTTTATTTCTTCCTATCTAAAATTTGTCGGCTACGATTGTCATTTGGATATTATAAATTTGCATCCTGAATTTGATAAAACCACGCTCTCTTGAGGATAAACTTTTACAAAGAAACTAAGCCAATTTCGATATGTACTGATGAAATTGACAGGTTTGAAAAATATTCTTTAAAAAATTTCGCCAATCCAAAAAGAATTCGTCTTTTTTTATCTATATAAAAAACAGTGCCACCCTTGACAGTTTGACGTGAATGATTTCTTGCTTTCGAAGTCTCAGACTCTTGATTGGTTGAGATTTCTTTTATCCATTTTGCGTCGAAGCTTCTTCCTGAGTCTTGAAATTTCACTTAACGAGTTTTTCTCGGATATTCATTTTCCTTCCAATTCTTCAATGCGAAGTTTCTCATGAACTCCCTTTGTTACCCCGCATCATTGTCCGAATACTTAGCAATCTGCCTATGAATCCAGGGCACGTATTTTGGTACATAAGCATAAACTCCAGGCAATTTCGGATGAGCGCATTTGATTCCCCAGCTGACAATTCCACCAACGAACCATCTGTCCTTGTCTTCTTCATCTTGACAGAGTAATGGACCACCAGAATCCCCCTAAAGGAGAGTAGATTGGAATTTGAACGGCTATCAGGATAACAGATCGAGGGCCTTCCATTTCTACTTCAATATCTGGCAAAGAAGCACTTTCGACACACACAATACTCGCCGCTTTCTAACGTTAAGATATTTTAGGAAGGACCTTCCATCGATCTACTAATACTACATTTTTTTGCTCGAAGCAGAAATATATTTTACAATTTTGTTTAATGAAATATTTTAGTATTTTGTTTTTAATGCTTTAGGTCCTCTTTGTTATGTAATGAATTATATATTTAAACTTTTCATTTTTTAGTTCACTGAATCGACCTTACTATCATAGTAGTGTTTCTAAATAACACAATTCAGATCTCGTCCAATAAATTTGGATTTGCGTCAAGAAATGAGTAATATTCTTACCTGACACGCGTCTTTTCCACCATCAGGATAACCAGCACAAATCATACCATCAGTTACGTTGAGTTCTTTATGCTCCAGCCATAAATTACAGATCTCTCTCTCCAAAATTGGAACTTCGACTTCATTCACAGCAGGCTCATATTCAGAAGCTAATATAACACATGCAAAAATAGGTATTAATTGTCTTACTGCAAATTAGTTGCTAATTATAGATAAAGAGATTTTCAAGGGGAAAACATGCAAAAAGCCAAAAATATACATTTTTTAAATTCAGGATAACCCAAGAAAGTATGGAAATATAAAAAATTATATATCCAGATTATATTTCTGATGGATTTGAATTGTAAACTTTGATAAAGTTCGCGTGATAGGCCATGACTACGTCACGCTGTTTAGAATACTTTTTCTACTTATCCCCTTCTTTATAATATTTTAACAGCCTTCTCAGCCCAAAATACTCTCAAAACAGGGAATACTATTATACCATATTGCATTGTCAAATATATTAAATATAATATTTTGAATACGAATAGTTGAATTTTCAACCAAAAAAGATTAATTTTTTATCAAAAGACTATTTTTCTACCAAAGAATATGAATTCTCAACGGAAGCGTTCAGTTTTAAAGCTAAAAAGTCGAATGTTTTAAAAAAGATTTGACTTTAAAAACTAAGAGGATGAATTCTCAACCAACAAATATTTTTCAACCAAACAGTTGAATTTTCAACAAATAAGCAAATTTAAATGTTAGACCAAATACTTGTACTTACAACCAAACAAACAAAGTTTCAAGCGCCATAGCCGATTTTTTAACCAAATAGTTCAATTTTTATTCAAGTAGTTGAATCTTTAACCAATAAAAAACTATTTTTAAGCTTCAATAAGCAATTGAATTTTCGAAAAAGATGTCTTTTTAACGAAGTAATTCAATTTTAACGAAATATTTGAAGTTTCTACAAAATATTGATAGGTGAATTTTAACCATATAATTGAATTTTCAATCCACAAAAATAAATTTTCAACAAAAACAGGAGCATTTTCATAAAATAATTACAAATTCAAGACAGAAGAACGAGGTTCGTGGAAGACTGTTGAATTTTCAATCCGAAAGGATGAAATAAATCAAAACATTTTTAACGCAATAAATAAATTTTCAAACAAATATTTAAAGTTTTAACAGAAATAATGAATCTACACCAAAAAAAGTAATTTTAATAAAAAAAGTTCAACTTTCAGCGAATAAGTCGAATTTTTAATGAAAAAAGATTAATTCTCAATTAAAAATATTTGATATTTAAAAAAAAGATATTTTAATTTTCAATTAAAAACAGTTAAATTCAACCTAAAAGTACGAATTTTTAACAAAGTAGTTGAATCCCCAACCAAAGAAGATTAATTTTTAACCACACAGTTGCAATTTTAGCCAAAGAAGATCAAATTTCCATCAAAAGATATGAATTTTTAAACCAAAAAGAAAATTTTCGATAATAGAGTTACACTTTCAACCAAGAAAATTGTTAAGTTCGCAAAGAAAAGACATCAATTAAATTAATTTTTAATGAAATAGTTTAAAATTTTAAACTAAAAACGGTACATTTTTAACAAAAATGGAGTAGTTAGATTTGCTGTTCAAACTTTAACAAAATAAAATAGTAAAAACAATATAATAGTAGACTTTTTATTTAAAAGGAATCAACCTTTAAGAGGAATTCTTTAAGAAATGGAATAAGGGAAAAAATTGTAAAGTCAGTATTTAGGTGCTTTACTTATAAAAAGAAATCAGTATTTTTCATTTTTTTCAAGCAAGGCAAACAATTTTAAATTAAATTTATATTTTCCGTATGTGATGCCACATTCTGAGTAAACTCCTTCCCCTATGTCACAAATATTCACAAAATCTGACAAGCCCTAACTGTGTGACATTGTATTTGAACGTCCCGTATGATAAAACAAAAAATTTCCAAAATCTTTTGAAAGCATATGCAGAACAAATAAATAGTTGCAAAACATGACTATTTTCATTTATTTGATTTTGAAATCAGCGTTTTAAAATATTCTCTCATTTTTTAATATGGCAAATTAATATAGAGAGTTACTGGAAATTTTATAAAAAATGCGGTGCATAAATAGTAAACGTTATTAAAAATTATTTGCAGCTAACGTTGATAAATTGATTATAGCTATATTCAAAAGAAACCTATGAGACAGACTTTAAAGTGATTTTTTAAATGGTCAACTTTAGAATATTGATAAATTTGAAAACTTGACTACATTCTGCTTTAATATAAGATTTTTACTGACATAATTTTAGAACAAAGTTCTTATTGAAACTAAAAGTGTAAAATTACTCTGATTTAAAGTAGAGAACTTTTTGGAAATCACCCTAATTATCTCATTATTATTTTAATCTTAAACTTGACTTACTTTCGGCATCTTTCTTTTTCCCCCAACCAATCACGGTGCAAACTGTTCTCGGTTTTAATTCGGTAGTGGATGTAGGCAAGCAAACCGGCCTCAGATGATCATGAAACTGCACTCGATTTTCCAACTATTAAAATATAAATTTTATGAACCAATATAATAAACCTAATATTTGGAATTAATATAATTCTCCCAGATTTGGAAATTTCAAAGACAAAATAATTTTGCTTGGAGTATATTTGACGAATTTCTTTAAAATATGTCAACGTTTGGAGAATCCACTATTCTCCTCGTCAGAGATATCTATTATAAAAGTTAAATTTTCAAGCTAAAAATGAATATGATTCGGTAAAGTTATAATAGCGGTTAAAAATAATTTAAAAACGTAAATTGGTTCAATCAAACAGCATAAATTAGATGAGTATAATTGCAATACGATGGTCATCATTTTTGGATCAAATTTTTCAGTATTTGTACAGTATAAGGTAAAGTTAAAAGATTTGAGATGCTAATAAAAAAAGATGGTGTTATAATAAGCATTGTACAAAATTGAGGCACCGGATGAAAAAAGGAGATATAGAATTATTTTGCTGGAGTGGGAAGGCCCCTAAGCTCCTAAAAATGAAGTCTTGAATTTTAATTTTTGAAATATATATCCTGAGTGAAAATTTAATCTCGCATCTTTTTCATCTCATAAAAAAGTTGTAGCTTTTTTATTTTTCGAATTATCTTCGAAAAGCTGTTTTTTTCTCTGATCAAAATATTTTGACTTTTTTCACTTCAACTCGCAGCGATATAAAAAGTTTGTGATATTTTGTAATAAAAATTTTCAGAAATATGAATTGTCATATTCTGCAACCGATAGCGTTACCAAAACATCAAAATGTTGGTTTGAAAAATTGTTAATAATTTTTTTCGAAGACGGCGCATAATTCTTGCACAAACAACTTCTAGCGTTCCGGGAGTCGAGCGAATTTTGAGCAAGCGAAAACTGT